>JAGFNQ010003349.1:0-76622 GCA_024364735.1 Boesenbergia rotunda | reverse complement strand
CCTAACCTCCAAGTTAGGACTTTTCACCTAACCCTTCAAGCTAGGACTTTTCACCCAACCCTTCCGAATTAGGACTTTTCCGCACCTAGCCCTCCAAGCTAGGACCTGATCCTCCAAGCCAGGACTTTTTCACCTAACCCTCCAAATTGGGAATTTTCACTTAACCCTCCAAGTTAGGACTTTTCACCTAGCCCTCCCGAATTAGGACTTTTTTAGATACCTAGCCCTCCAAGCTAGGATTTTCCACACCTAACCCTCCAGGTTAGGATTTTCCAACACCTTGCCCTGCAAGCTAGGATTTTCCATACCATGCCTAATCCTCGATCAGGACTTAATCATAATCATAATCATCAACCTAAACTAAAATCGATGTCAATACCAAAACAACAATCAGGGTCAGACTGCATCAACAATCTCCCCCTTTTTGTTATTTGACAACCCGATTTTAAGTTTAGGGATTTCCAATCAATTTCTCAATTCAGAATCATAGGGGAATCAGGATCCTCCCCCTACAACATAATCATCCTAAACTTAACCAACCACACTCTCCCCCTTTGTCGAACATCGAAAAGGGTCTAGAGGGGTTGTTAAGTTTAACCATACTCCCCCTCAACCCTAGGGGTATCCCAAAACAACATAGGTATGAATGATTTATTTTGATAAACATATGAATACATATGACAAAGATAAGACATGGCAAAACAAGCATATCCATCGTATGAGTATGGCATCATGAGCATGAACATAGCAATATAGAATGAGGCACACAGGCAGATAGTAATCATGTGAACATGCATAAGCCAACATCCTAAACACGATAAGACAAATATAAAATACATGCAAAATATCAGATGCATCATGTCGCAAAATCTAGTCATAGTCAAGTGCATCAAAACCAAATAACTAAACAAATGCATACGAATGCATCGAAGTCAAAGCAAGTGGCACAAGGCCATAAAAGTCAAATCACAAGGCATACAACCCGAAAGTCATACAATCCAAGTAATCAGAAAATCAAATGTCAAGCAAACACAGAGTATATCAGCCATCAGGGGGGGTCAGCCTGCATCGGATCATCCAGCGTGTCATCATCAGCAGCAAAGGACCCAGGTGCAGCACTATCGGAAGGCGCATCCCCAGGAAATGTGTGATGGCGCCACTCATTGTACCACGTATGCTGCAGTGTACGGATCCCGGAGACATCAGACTCCACCATGGTCAGTCGGCGATCGAAAGATCGGAACCCCGAACGGATCTCCTCTCGATAGAGCTCTCGTATGTGAAGATCATGCTGGATTGTCTGATCCAGCTCAAAAATCTGCCATCGTAGATCCGAGTCCGGCTCATAGTCGTAATCAGCAGCAGCAGCGGCGGGAGCCTCCTGAGGTGCAGCAGCATCTGCTGGTACCTGAAAGTGTGGACCTCCAGGAAGCTCGCCATGTCCCCTCCCGTCCTTCCAAACCAAAACCCCATCGCGACCCCGTATGATGATGCTGGACTTGGCAAATGCCCACCAGCCACGTCTGCAATCCTGTTGGACCATGGGCACTATCCTGCCCTTGGTGACATCAACACCTACTGACATAAGCCAGTCGGTGATGACATGACCAAATGGCATATAGACTGTGTGGCGGCTCGGCTCTCGATAAGATAAAATGGACTGAAAGATGCTCTCCATGATATCGAAGTCCATGCAGTGGCGCATGTCGTAGAGCATCAGGCAATGACAGGGTCGGATCTCAGTTAAGGGCTTGGAAGTGATAGGCAGGATACAGTTTATGATAATCTTGAACAAGATGTAATCGGTAGGAGAGAGACGGAGTGCTGCAAAAGTAGGAAAATCAGGACCCAACTCATCAAGCCCGGCTGGGCGGGGATGGCCAAAGAAGTGCTGATCTATGGAGTCAGGGGTGACGTCCGCAAAAGGAGCCAATAGAGGGTCAGGGAGCTCAGGATATATCGAATACAGGTTGGGCGATCGTCGACCGCCTAGGTACTCTGCTAGAATCTCATAAGTGAAATCAAGAGTCCTCTTGGCGACTCGAGTAGTGAACTCGAAACCCCCTCAAGGTCCCTGCTGAAGATTATTGTAAAACTCCGATACAAGGTCATAATTTATAGTCCTCTCTAAGGAAAGAAGGAAGCCCAGGTTGTAAAAGGTGACTATCTCCATGATGGAGGGACAGTGCTCGGTCAGAAAGGAAACATCAATTGATCGGCAGGATAGCAATTTGAAGGTTCTGGACTGAAAAACCTGCTATCAGGCAGCATTGGGAAAGCGAGAACTTGAGGAAGGTTGAGGCCTTCGGGAGGGCGCAGATGAAGAAGGGACTTTGCCCTTCGAGCTGCCCTCTATGGCTTCTTTTCCCTTAGATGATCTTCTAAAAGAGTGGAATGGTCAAGACAAGAATTCGAATCATGATACAAATTTAGGTTTGATCAAAATACAAGACTCAATCAAAGACCCAAGAATTGATCATAAGAAGAATAATCAGGTGAACACATAGTTTGATCAAGAACACAGGATTTGATTTAATCAGTGGAATCATGACAAATCAAAGGATCACAAATGTAAGAGTTGATCAAAAGTCAACCAACATAGAGATATGATATAGTTTAGGTCATGGCATAAGCAAGGTCATGGCACAACACACCACAAAATAAAAACCTTTGATTAGCACAAACTAATAATCTATGAGTTGATTTGTAAGATAAACTAACCAAAAATACTTACTTAGGTGCCATTGAAGTTGATTTGAGAGGATCTTGAAGGCTGGAAGGAGAGCTTGCACAGGAGAAAGTTCTCGGCGCAAGAGATGAGTGCAAAACCTTGAGTGAAAGGGGAACTCGCAGAAGATAAGGAAAAGCTTGCAGGAAATCTTCTCAGGATCGCATGCCCGCGCACATAAGCTTACTCGCAAGAGGAAGAAGGAGATGTAGGGAAGGCGCTCGCACGGGATAAAGAAGCGCAAGTAGGGAGGTTCGGCGCTAGGGCTTGGGAGATGAGGGGTTTTCGTGAAGTTATTAGGTTGGTGGATCGGTCCACCAACCGAAATTTAATGTGATCGAACGGATCAATGTTTGATCTGGAAGCACCTAGATCGATCAGGCTTCAGGCTGATCGGACTGGCCAGGTCCTGATCAGTCGGGTGACCGATCAGGCAGGCTCCTGATCGATCGGCTGATCGATCAGGAAGTGAACAGTAGGGTCAGATGATATTCAGAAAGCTCCCTGATCGGTCTGTGGACCGATCACCACAGGGTGCCAGATCGGTCCGGGGATTGATCCAGGCTAGCACAGAGTGTTTGGATAGAATTTCGTTAAGTCTCTATGGCCCCTACCACAGGAGGGAACCAGATCAGTCCGAGGACCGATCAGCCCTACGCCTGATCGGTCTAGTGACCGATCAGCCCTACGCCTGATCGGTCTAGTGACCGATCAGGGTTCCTGATACTCCCTGATACGATCTGAAACTTGTAGTTTCAGATTTTTACACGATTCCTGAAGGGATCTGATGAAAGATATCAATCTTGGAAGTGATCCCTTGACTATAATTGATCCCTAAACAAGGATCAAAGGTCCTTATAGGTTCAACAATCACTTTACTCCACCCAAGTGGAGTCAAACTCAATCAACAATCATCCAATCAAATTTTAACCAAGATTGTGCCAAATTCAGGTTTCCAATCAAGTTTCCTTGATTGGAATGTCCAAGTATGATCATGGAGCCAAATACACATGTGTTATGCATTGGTATTCCCCATACTTGGTCACCGAAGTGATTTTTATCTCGTCAACTTAATTTCTCAAGGGATGCATTGACATTTTGAGAAATTGAGTTGATCCTAACATCTCACCCCATTTCTAGCAAACAAAAATGTTTTGGTAAACCTTATAGTTTGTGTGAGATGTCCCCAAAGTTACCCAATTGTATCCCAATAATTTGAAATGATCATCAAGGGTTTTGAATGCATTTTGAAACCTATGAAGCGCGACACATTCCCAACTCCCTTCTTAAGAAGCTAAACTCATTTTCGGGGAGTGGTTTAGTGAAAATGTCTGCTAAATTTGATTTGGACTCTACATAAGAGAGTACGACGTCTCCTCTAGCAATATGATCTCTAATGAAGTGGTGACGCACTTCAATATGCTTAGTCCTAGAGTGATGGACTGGATTCTTGGTTAGATTAATTGTGCTAATGTTGTCACACAACACTTGCACACCCTTGTAGCTTAATCCATAGTCCTCTAGAGTATGAACCATCCACAACAATTGCGATATACTCTCTCCCATAGCAATATATTCTGCCTCGGTCGTGGAGAGAGCAACACAATGTTGCTTCCGACTTGACCAACTAACTAGAGATGATCCTAGAAATTGGCAACCCCCACTTGTGCTTTTCCGATCCAACTTACATCCAGCGTAGTTGGAATCGGTATAGCCAATTAAATCAAATGATTCGGTACGGGGGTACCAAAGACCGACTCCTATTGTGCCTTTAAGATATCTCAAAATCCTCTTAACAGCGATTAAGTGAGATTCCTTGGCACAAACTTGATACCTTGCGCACATACCCACAGTGAAAAGAATATCAGGTCGACTAGCTGTGAGGTATAGCAAACTACCTATCATGCTCCGATATTGAGTCAAATCAACAGGTTTACCACTCTCATCATTGTCTAATCTTGTGTTTGTAGCCATGGGAGTTGTTACCTCTTTTGAATCACTCATGTTGAATTTTCGAAGCATTTCTTGTGTGTATTTCGATTGGTGCACATGGATCCCATCCCGAGTTTGTTTGATTTCAAGTCCAACGAAGAAAGTCAACTCTCCCACTAGACTCATTTCAAATTCACTTACCATGTGTCCAATGAACTCATTTAAATAGCCCTTGTTGTTTGAGCCACAAATAATGTCATCGACGTATACTTGGGCTACAAAAATATTGTTACCATCTCTCCGTAGAAACAGTGTAGGGTCTATTTGGCCTCTTACAAAGTCTTTTTCAACTAAAAATGTCGACAACCGCTCATACCAAGCTCGGGGTGCTTGTTTAAGGCCATAAAGTGCCTTTTTGAGCTTGAACACGTGGTTTGGAAATTCGATACTTTCAAACCCCGGAGGTTGTTCGACATAGACCTCTTCTCTAATTAAACCATTTAGAAAGGCTGATTTGACATCCATTTGATATAACTTGAAACCTCGATGTGCTGTAAATGCAAGCATCAATCGGATGGACTCTAATCGTACCACGGGCGCATAGGTCTCATCATAATCAAGGCCTTCAACTTGACTATAGCTCTTGGCTACTAAGCGTGCCTTGTTTCTAATGATTTCTCCCTTATGATTTAATTTATTCTTGAAGACCCATTTGGTTCCAATGATGGTGGTCTTCTTAGGTCTAGGGACTAAGTCCCAAACTTGACTTCTTTCGAATTGACCTAGTTCATCTTGCATCGCAATGATCCAATCGGGATCATTTAATGCTTCATCAATTTTTCTAGGTTCAATTTCGGAAATTAGAGCAACTTCATTAGCCTCATTCCTAAAGAATGATCTAGTTCTTACCCCATGATGGATTTCTCCAACAATTTGGTCTTGGGAATGACTAGAGGCTAATCTAGTTTGCCTACGTGTTGGTGGTGCTTCTTGAATGGTTTCACTAGACACAAGCTCAGCCTCAGGATCCGGCTGACCTATGGGTTGTCTAGGCTCACCATCATCAGATTCATCACCATCAACAACATTTGGAGTTTCATTCAACCTTTTGAAATTCACCTCCATGATCACTTCTAATTGTCTTAATGGTTGATGATTTTTCATTTTCAACTCTTCTACATAAAGAAATGAAAACATCTAAGGTTTGGTCCTTATATTTAAGAAAATAAGTCCATGTATATCTAGTAAAATAATCAATAATAACAAAGCAATATCTACTTCCATTCAATGATATGATAGTGCTACAATCAAATAGATCCATATGAAGTAAATCTAATGCGGTAGATGTACTTACAGCGCTTTTACCTTTATGTGCAGATTTTGTTTGCTTACCCATTTGACATGCATCACAAAGTTTATCTTTTTCATACTTGATGCTCGGTAAGCCACGAACTAATCCCTTGATGGCCAACTTCCGGATGTTCTTCATGTTAACATGTGCTAGCCTCCGGTGCCAAAGGGTGGACTCTTCTTCTTTTGACATGAGACACTTAGCAAAAGCATTAGTAGCACTTTTAAATGAAACTTGATAAATATTGTCTACTCTTGTTCCTACTAGTACCGTGTCCAAGGTGTCATGTTGTCTAACTAGACATTGACTTGGTTGAAAATTAATTATGTAACCCGTGTCACATAATTGACTGACACTTAGGAGATTAAATGTCATCCCCTTGACTAGAAGGACATTTGAAATTCTAAGACATTCGGATATTTGAATGTCTCCTATTCCTATAACCTTAAGACTACCATTGTTACCAAATGAAACATTACCTCTACTTTTCTTTTGAAGTGTGGTAAACAATGATCTATCCCCGGTCATGTGTTTGGAGCACCCACTATCAACGAACCAAGTTGATAGATGCTCCCCCTCAATCATAACCTACACAATTCGAAAAATAGAAGTTTTAGGTACCCAAACCTTGGGACCTAAAGCACCTACTAAACAAGTCTTAGGCACCCATGCCTTGACAACTTTCTTTTAAACCTTGGGTGTCTTAGATTGTCTCATATCAGTCCTAGACATCGATGACACAAATGAAGGTTCTTTGGGTCGATAACCAATACCGGCCCTATTGTAGACTGCCCTTTGGACATTCAAAATCATGTCTAGGGTTTTTGAGCTTGTTGAGAACTTCTCAAGAATATTCTTGAGTCTCTCAACTTCACTCTTTAATAATTTGTTTTCTTCCTCTAACAATTCATCACGCAAATCATCTACATCCTCAACCCTAGAGGATTTCAATTTTGCAACCTCAATTTTCAATGATTTAATTTCATCCTCTAACATTTCAACATGTAAATCATCTATGTTATCATCCCTAGATGATTTCAATTGGTCAATTTCTAATTGCAATGATTTAACCTTATTTTTTGACTTCTTCAACATATTGGTTAAGCATGCAATTGCTCTATAACATTTTTCAAGTTCGGGAGAGATTACCTCTTCATCATCTTAAGATGATGAAGTCGCGTTTGAGGAGTCGGAGGATTCATCACTGCTTTCTTCTCCAAGAGCCATGAGTGCCACGTGCCGTGTACTCTTCTTCTCGTTTTCTTCATCGGATGAACTTGAGGAGGTTTCATCCCAAGTGGCCTTCAAGGCCTTTTTCTTCTTCTTTGATTTCTCCTCTTTCTTTTTGGTTTTCTCCTCCTTCTTCTTTAGCTTTGGGCATTCACTCTTGAAGTGCCATTTCCTACCACACTCAAAACAAGAAACGTTAGTCTTATCAACTTTAACTTCACTAGGGTTACCTTTACCCTTGAAGCGTCGACCCCTTCTCATCATTCTTCTCACAAAATTTGCCATCTCGGAGGAAGAAGACCCGCTGCCATCTTCCTCGGAATCGGACTCGGATTCGGAAGAGGATGAAGATGAAGAGACTTCCTTCTCCTTCTTCTTCTCCTTCTTCTTCTTGTTGGATCGTTCCCCTGCAACTAAGGCAATCCCCTTCTCCTTGGGGTCTTTGTTAGTCATTTCATGCAATTCCATTTCACAAAATAAATCATCTAATTTGACAATTGATAAATCCTTGAAAACTTTGTAGGCATCCACCATGGATGACCATAAAGCATTCCTTGGAAATGCTTTTAGCACATACCTCACAAGGTCATGGTTCTCGACTTTCTCATCAATAGAATGAAGCCCGTTGAGGACTTCTTTGAACCGGCTATGTAGCTCACTTACCGTTTCATTCTCTTTCATGGAGAGATTTTGAAGTTGGTTGAGGAACAAATCCCTCTTGGCGATTCTTGAATCTCCGGTGCCCTCGTGAAGTTCGATGAGCTTGTTCCACAAGTCTTTTGTACTTGTGAATGAACCAACCTTGATGAGTTGGTCTTTATTCATGCCGCATTGTAGGGTGACAACCGCCTTTACGTCGGCTTCACTCTTTCGAATTTGTTCAGCCGTCCACTGCCATGATTCAAGTTCTTTTCCTTCATCATTCTTTGGAGGGGTAAAACCCTCCTTCACAGCGAACCAAGTATTGATGTCCATCTTCAAGTAATACTCCATCTTCGATCTCCAATATTGGAAATCTACGCCATCGAAGAAGAGAGGTCGGGCGGTGGAAAAATCTTCTCTCAAAGCCATGGATGATAGCTCTCTGTTGTTAATCCGCTTATATAGAGCCCCAAGCTCTGATACCACTTGTTGGAACTCGGATGGCTAGAGAGGGGGGGTGAATATAGCCAAACACTTGGACTTTGTGTTTTTCAAATTTCTGCACTCAAGCTTTTAGTAGCACAGCGTAAGTAGTAAAAACAGAATATGCAGAAAACTAAACCCTAAACTATGAGCAAACACAAGAATGCTAACAAGAGGATTTACAAGGTTCATGGATAACATGCCCCTAATCCTTGGCGTGCCCTTAAGGTGGGCGATCCCTTGATCGTCGACAGATCAAGCCCCGGAAGATCCGGATAGAAAGCAACCTCCTTCTCGGTGCAGTAACCTCTCCACAGCGTTTCAATCAAAGATATAGTTTTAAGCACAATGAAACACAAGAAAGATCTTACTTAGCACTTAGCACAGACAAGAACATAGTAAGCTTCTTCCGAGCTCCACCCAGCGACGATCTCATGAAAGAACCCCTTTCTTCGTGTCTTCTCGCTGTTGGACTCAAAGCCTCTTGTTCCTTCCTCCATGTGCTCAAGCAAGGGATGGTTGCTTCAAAGATCACAGTAGCTTTCTCAAGAGAGGATGATCAGCCAAGAGCACAAGCACGCAGCAAGAAATCGCAGCAGAAAACCAAGGCAACCAAAAGTTCTTCTGCTCTTCTCCACCACGCTGCTTATCCACTCTCCACTAGCGCTAGGTCAACATCTCACTGCAGCCTCCAGCTGCTTTCTTACAACCACCAGCCACCACTGAGCTTTTCTGGACTCCCTGAGCTTCTCTCAGACCAGCCCCAGTCAGCAGCTCCAGCCAGCGCCAGCGTCCGTTGCAACCTGAGATGGAAAACGGACAAACCTGCTCTAAGGAAAGGCCTCCATTGACTCTCCTTGAGTGTTTGAATCCTTCCCTGTCACCTGCAGCTTAATCAGAGCATTAGCACAGCATATCACTCAGTAAATCAAGTATCAGGGATCAAATGCAGAGAATTGGATACGGTCAGACGCGATCAGAGCGTCTGACAGTGCAATTTGAATTAAAGTGATCGGTCACCAGACCGATCCAGGGCTCGTGGGTAGGTCACCATACCGATCCACCGCTTGCTGGGACTCCCCAGCTCTCGCGGCGACACAAGCCTGATCGGTCATCAGACCGATCAGAGTGAATCCTGATCGGTCACCAGACCGATCAGAGTGAATCCTGATCGGTCACCAGACCGATCAGGTAGCTCCCTGTCCGATCAGGCTCAAGCCTGATCGGTCCATGTCTGAGTGAACAGTAACCGCGGAAATCAAATCCTAGGTCTTTGATCGGTCACCGGACCATTCAGGAATTGATCAATGGGGGAACTCAACTCACTGTGTGCTCCCTGATCGGTCACCAGACCGTTCAGGAGCAAGGCTGTGAGGAAGTTGCCTGCTCCCTGATCGGTCACCGGACCGATCAGGAACCAAGCAACGAGGCAACGACCTGCTCCCTGATCGGTCACCAGCCCGATCAGGAGCCACACAGTAGGTTCCCAACCTCACTGTTCGCTCCCTGATCGGTCACCAGACCGATCAGTCATCGCTGGATTTCATCCAGCGTGCCAACTTCCCTGATCGGTCACCAGACCGATCCAGGGACTCAAACCTAGCCCTCCAAGCTAGGATTTCATCCAACCTAGCCCTCCAAGCTAGGTCTTTTTCACCTAACCCTCCAAGTTGGGAATTTTCACCTAACCCTCCAAGTTAGGACTTTTCACCTAGCTCTCCAAGCTAGGACTTTTCACCCAATCCTTCCGAATTAGGACTTTTCCACACCTAGCCCTCCAAGCTAGGACCTGACCCTCCAAGCCAGGACTTTTTCATCTAACCCTCCAAGTTGGAAATTTTCACCTAACCCTCCAAGTTAGGACTTTTCACCTAGCCCTCCCGAATTAGGACTTTTCCAGATACCTAGCCCTCCAAGCTAGGATTTTCCACACCTAACCCTCCAGGTTAGGATTTTCCAACACCTAGCCCTCCAAGCTAGGATTTTCCATACCATGCTTAATCCTCGATCAGGACTTAATCATAATCATCAACCTAAACTAAAATCGATGTAAAAACCAAAACAACAATCAGGGTCAAACTGCATCAATACTTTTCACTAGCAGGTATAGACATTTCGGCCGTCGGGGTTCTCTCGTGGAGACGACAGAGGACCGTAGCTCAGATCGACTCGGATGAGGAGGTGGAGGTAGACGTGGCCGATCTCGCAGCCGAGATCAACGAGCACTTACAGGAGCCTCCTCCACTGACCACCAACCAACGCATTACACTATTGCAGATGAAGATGCACAGCCTCAGGGAGGAGATGGAGGACCGTCACGCTGAGTATATGGATGCCCTATAGAATGAACACAATGTGAGCGAGGATTACCACACTGAGTACTTGGACACTCTTCACGCCGAACATCAGGCAAACGAGGCCCATCACATTGAGTACATGGATACCCTCCGAGCCGATCGTGAGACAAACGAGGCGCGATACAATGAAATGATGTCCATGTTTCGGTCTTGGCAGCCTAGTTCATTCGACCCTCCTGGCCCCTCCTCATAGATCAAAGTGACTTTCCAGTTATCTTATTGTATCTTTGACTGTTTGACTATCCCTACTGAGTAGGGTTGACTTGTGCTTGACTACTGTTTGATTTTGCTGGTCCTCCTGTTGACCAGTTGACTCTTATGCATCTATCATATTTACTTGTTGGCAACTTGTTTGATAAGTTATTAGTCTTATGGCATTTTACTTCAACTGCTAAGTCATGTACTTCATAATTGAATCTTATGCTTAGTAGAATAGGACTGCTCTATATGTTTTTCAAAAAATTATTTTACTTTCTTATCTGTTGATTAATATTTTTTTCTCAAATTCATTTCTTTTATCAATGTCATGAAATTTAAAATGATTTTTTGACTTAGTTTTTTTTTAAATTTACCCCTTCAAAACTAGGGCTTTTTTCCCAAATGGACTTTGCTTAGACCCTAACCCTAGAACTGCATGCACCTATAAATCTAGAAGCCAGCATCTCACATGCACCTTAGGGTACTTTTGATTGATAACCTAGACTGGTTTAAGATGCTTAGGTCTATGCCTTGATTCAAGATGCTTTAAGTCAGTGCATCTGCAATAATTGGGGCAATAAATACAAATTGAACAGCAATCAGGTTAAGTATCAAGCTTAGAAAATCTAACTTGATCAGATCACTTAACTTGACTAACCCTATCGAAAGTTACTGTTTATGACAGTTAGTAAGTAGCTAACTGGGTTAGACAGGACCCAAACAAGTACGGTTTAATTTGGTTTGGTCCAGTTTATACTTATTAGAGTTGGTTCAATACAGTACTTCATCTTTTTTTTGCTCTAATTTACCTGCCATAATTAGTTTTTTTTATATATGGCAAAGGGGGAGAGAAAGGAGAAAAGAAAATTTTTCAAAACTTTTATCTCCTTTTCAAAAAGTAAATAACGAAAATGCTTAAAAATGTTTTTCAAATATAAGCATTTCAAAAATTAAATTTTCTAAGTATGAAAAATGGAAAAACTTTTTCTGAAAATTTTCTAAGTATGAAAAAATGGAAAAAAAATTTCTGAAAATTTTCTAAGTATGAAAAACTGGAAAAACTTTTTCTGAAAATTTTCTAAGAATGAAAAACTTGAAAAACTTTTTCTGAAAATTTTCTAAGTATGAAAAACTTGAAAAAATTTTTTTAAAAATTTTCTAAGTATGAAAAATTTGAAAAACTTTTTCTAAAAATTTTCTAAAAAACTTGAAAAACTTTTTCTGAAATTTTCTAAGTGTGCAAAAACTTTCTGGAAATCTTTGCTAAGCATTAAAACCTTGCAAAGATCTAAAGCACTTAGAAGATTTACAAAAACCCACATATCTTTGAAAAACTCAGGGGGTGAATTTTCGTTTCAGGGGGAGGAAACTAAATTATTTTTTCAATTTATTGCTTGTTATCTGTTTTTAACTTAACTTTTTGAACCGTGTTGTCATAAATCAAAAAGGGGGAGATTGTTGGTGCAGGAAGCACCTAAGTCAAACCTGGGTTTTGATAATGGCAAAGGGTCAGAAGTTAAGGTGTTAATGTGATCTAACAATCTTACTATGTGTGCAGGAAAAAGTCCTAGGTAGACTAGGCAAGAAGTCCTGGCAAAGGGCTAGGCAAGAAGTCCTGGTTGTGGACTGGGCAAGAAGACCTGACCGGAAGTTGGGCAAAGAAGTCCTGGTCGAGGACTGGGCAAGAAGTCCTGGCAAAGGGCTGGGCACCGAAGACCTGACTGGATGTTGGGCAAGAAGTCCTGGTCGCGGACTGGGCATGAAGACCTGATCAGGTGGATTGGCCGAAAGTCCAACCGGAGGAGCTGGTTGGCAAAAGGTAAACTCTCCTGAGAGGAGTAGGTGAGGACGCGTTCCCTGTGAGAGGGAACAGTAGGCATCGGTTCAACCTAGGGTTCCATTTGGGAGACCCAAAGTCAGAACCAAGACAGCTTAGGCTGTAAATAATGACTAACATGTTTGCTTCTTTTTGTTTTGGAACTAACCTTAGTTGCAGGGATCGAAGGAATGAGATTCTGCAACTGAGACGCCCCAATGGAGTGAGGTACCTCACTGGGGCTAGGCGCCTGGATGGATACGGGCTCCCCAGTGGAAGGCTAAATCGAAGCAAACGAAGCAAACTGCCACGAAGCCTCTGGACCAAAGCAGCTGAGGTGCCCGGGACCATACGGGCGCCCCCATTAGCTCAGGTGCCCCTGTGAAGAGGATAGGCACTGACCGAGCTTGCGGATAAGAGTTCGCACAGGTGAGGCCACGTGTAGGCGCCCCCATCGACACAGGCGCCCCTATGGGTGCTATAAAAGGGGGTTCACCCCCAAGGCTTCGAACAACTTCGCTCACAATGCTCCAAGGACTTTCGTTCAAGCACTACGCTCCGACAAGCTCCGACTTCGAGATTCCAGCGCTGACGACGACCCTCTGCTCCGAACTTCGATCCACCTCGGGCGTCGGTAAATTTAAGTTACGAAAAAGTGTTGTAAATTTAATTTTCAGTTCTATATCTGTACTCGATTTTTAAAAGTCTTTTGATGACTATAGAATTTCTCAACGTAAACGGTCAAGGACCGTGGGCCTTGGAGTAGGATACGACTCCGAACCAAGTAAAACCAACTTGTGTTCGCGATTGATTTGTTATTTTCCGCTGCGTAACTGCTCTGTTTTTTGAAAAATTTGATATCGATATTCCTCCCCCCCCCCTCTATCGATTTTCTCCGATCCAACAAAAATAATTTATTACAAAATCTACCAACACCTTAAACACCAAGAATTTCGCATGTCACGTTAGTGTGGACGTATATGAATTCTACATTCGTGAGAGGAGGTTTTACCCATTAATTTTGCTATCTTGTCAACCTATCTTTTTGACAAGCAAAATTAATAGTTGGTCCTCTTTGGCCATACAAATAATAGCAGTGACTCCGTTGGGGAGGATACTAATATTCATATCTAAGTGTTTACCATTACACGATACTAAAAAAATTATTTCCGATTATGTGTCTTCCGTTGGGGAAGTACACACGCTCTTCAATAATTTTCTATAATCTTTTCTAAGCTAGTGATCCGCAGAACACGCCTATCCGTTATGGAGGAAGGCACTTAGAGCCAACGCACGAGCTTGTTCGCATCACTTGTTAGATTGTAATGGAGGCCGTGGGACCCTTAGGGTCCCTCTCCCACTTAGTTATTTGCATTGAGGTTTTTCACATGCACATGCACAACAAGCACATAAACCATAATAATAGAGCAAAAAAAAATTCTAGATTTTCCAACTATTATGGTCTTGCTCTCCAATGTGTCTCCAGTCATGTCGTCACCTCGTCCACTCCATCCTCTCCATGCACAAGCCACCATGAAGGATTCCCCGAGATGAGATAACTAGCTTACTTATTTATATCCATTGATCCTATACTCCACGTATGAGTGTACATGTCATCTAGATCAAAAGTAAATAGAAAGCTTGGCTAAACAAGTGTCATTTATAATTACAAAAATTAAATAGCTTATCTAGCCTCGTCTACCCTGAGGATTCAAATAATTTACATCATACACAATCAATCACATACAAACAACACAGTTGCCATAATAGTTGGAATCTAGTGCCTGCAACACAAAGTTAGCCTACGCACATCCAAATATTATCCAGCAAAATAATGTACATGATAATGTGCAGAAAAGTAACCGAATCCTAAACACACAAAATCAGAAACCTCGCTCTGATACCAATTGTTGGTATGGCTTGCGGTTTCCAAGACAACCACGGGGTCATATCTGAAAGACCTCTCTATGGCTATGGATTAAAAAATTTAATCCGAATAGAGACCCGTCCTTCTAACGATCGACTCGTCGTCGTGTTAATTAATCCAAGTTACAACTTGGCCAAAACCGAAGTTAAGGCCTTGTAACTTCCCGGATTAATTAACCGTGGAAAAGACGACGATTTGGATAGCCGATTTTTGTGTTTATCTTCGGGGTCCAGTTAGTTAATTATTAACTATGATATCAAATCAAAATAATAAACTAACTTATATAAAATGACGAGACAAAAGGACATGCCACAAATAAAACATAGCTAAAGTAAATTGGAGCTTGGGAGAGTTATACCTTACCGTTTACCTCGCAGTCTTCTACCTTATGACCCACCCTCCCTCTCGGACGTCGTGTGGGTGACGATCTACCAAGTCACGAAGTCTCTAAGGCACAAGAATCAATCCTTCCTTTCCTCCTTACCTTGCACCAAGACACCAAACCTTAGGGTTAGGGTTTGGCTTCACCACCGGCGACCCTTCAAGGAGTTCAAGATGAAGCTAAGAAGAGGAACTCTTCTTCTTCACCTCACCCCACGCTAACCTCTCTATCTCCTTCCTATCTCGCGGCCTGATGATCCGCAAGCAAGATGGACTCTCCCCAAGCCTCTCCTTTTCTGGCGACAAACACCAAAAGGAGAAGCTCCTCAAGCCGGCGCTCCACCCTCCTCTCTTCTCTACTTTCGCGCGCCACAAAGGAGAAGAGAGCTTCTCCTTGTCCTGTGTACATCCACAGCAAAGAATGCAAGAGAAGAGATAGGGAGAAGAAGAGAAGTGAAGCTTCTCTTCTCCTCCACCGCCGGCTACCTTCAACCTCCCTCGCACCGCGAGATTTCTTCCTCCTCCTTGTCGCGCGCCACCAAGGATTGAACTCAAGTTCTCCCTTGTCCGGTGGTCGGTTGCGACCTTGAGGATGCAAAGAAAGAAAAAGAAGAAGAGGAGGAGGTGGTCCTCTTCTTGCTCCTACCGCCGGCACCCAAGAGTTGGAGAGGGGAAGAGAGATTAGAGAGAGGGAGAGAGAGGTAGGGGTTTATATATATGGGATATATATATGATTAATTGGAAAAAATTCCAATTAATTATGGATTAATTCCAAAATTTTATTAGAGAATAATTCCTTAATTAATCAGAGATTAATAACTTAATCAATCCAAGATTAATTCCTTAATTATTCCAAGATTAATTCCTTAATTAATCCGAGATTAATAACTTAATTAATCCCAGATTAATTCCTTAATTAATCAGCCTTGTATCATGACTCCTATGGGGTTTTATTGGGCTAAGATAGAAACCATGAGGAGGAGTTGGTTCTTGGACCGCTAATGGATCCAAACCCGATCTATTAATGGAGATCCATTCCACTAAAGGATCCCATTGTACTTCCTCACCAACCCCCATATTTTCATATGGGCTCCACCTATTACGAGTCGTCCATCTCCCCATGTTTAAGATATTGTATGTTCGATAATTAATTTAATTTACTGATAATTAAATTAATTATCCTCTTGATCCTTGATTAGTACCACTCAACCTTTTCGACATGCCGGACCATAGTCTACTTGCAAGATTTGACATGACGATCCTTTTGAGCTCACCAAGGGGGCATCATCACCCTGACTCACCAGGACATGGATTCCATTAATAATCAATGACACATCATATTATTAATATTATCTCCCAACTTACCGGGCCTATCGATCTAACGGAATAGATCTCGTCCATTGGTAAATCAAAGATATAATAATTAATAATATATGCCCGTCATTATTTCGGGATTAAGAGATTGTAGTCCATAATATTATCCGAGGTCTAATCCAATTTACTAAGTCAGTACAAAAATTGGATGACCTCTCTTTTAGGTCCTACTCAATGTACACAAAGTACACTAGTGTAATCCTATAGTTAACATAAACCACACCTAATTACACTACAACCATTCCGATGGTTTGTTCAACTCCATCTCGGCTGTGAGCCTCTTTCTTATGCTTCGGTAAGGAACCTGATAACATGATCTTCTGTGCGACACCACACACCATGTTATCTACAGTGCTAAGCATCAGACGTTTAGTGCACATACTAATATAAACATGCACTGTGTGATTTTCTGATTCTCTTTAAAATGTAGATGTATCCTAACCAAAAGGCAAGGCTTTTAGTATACATCCTAACACCTTGGTGATTTCGGTTCGCGGTAGATCGTCGCCCACATGACGTTCATGAAGGGAGGGACATAAGGTAGAAGGTCGCGAGGTGATCGGAAAGGTATAAGTCTTTCCCAAGCTCCTTTGATTATGTTTGTGCCATGTTTGCTAACCTTGTCATTTTATGTGAGTTAGTTTATTATTTTGGTTTTGTATCATAGCCAATAATTACTAACTGGACCTCGACCATAAACACAAAAGCCGGCGATCTACTCGTCGCCTTTTCTGCGGTTGAACGGTCGAGCAAATTACAAGACCGATCTTTGTGATTGGCCTAGTTGTAATTTGGATCGTTCGATACAACACGAGATGGTCGTTGGGAGACAGGCCTCCATTCGGATTAATTTTTAATCCGTAGACATGGAGTGGTCTCTCAGAATGACCAAGTATTCGCTTAGGAAACCCGCCAAGTCATACCCAATAGTAGGTCAATAGATGACTTGAGCTCACAAGTCATGGATATATGATATCAGGTTGGCACATGGGTATACATTAGAGAATGTGTACTGAATTGACCCACCATGAGAAAGTTTCATAGATTGTCATATAAGTGTCATAAACTTTCTCATGTGACTATTAGTAGGAATAGTTCTTAGACCTGAAGTTACTACGGTTTCCTACATAAGGAGTTATGTACTTTGGTATCGTCAAATGTCACCCATAACAGGGTGGACAATAAAGGTGATCACTGGGTATGTAATAAATTATGCAGAGGGATGTAAGTGATGTAGATGAGATCTATCCCTCCCATATGACGAAAGTGATATTTGTGGGCCCCTTGATCGAGTAGGACTACTAAGATGCATGGTCATGCTCAAATGAGTCAATATAAGATATTGAGCTCATTTGTTTGAGTGAGTCTACTCAGGGACCAAGAAACATAAAGATTGATCGAGGATGACACGGTCTATACCTCATTGGTCAATCTAAATATCGAGGATGGAAGGATAAGGTCATACATTGTATGAAGTCATGAAGGTTAAGTCGGATCTCAACTTTCTTGTCACTTGGGTAGCAATGATGCATTGCTAGATGCCGCTTATTGCTTATGTGTCTAAAGTGGTTTAGACACATTACCAATGTTACGAAAACCTATTGGGTCACACACTAAGGACACGATGCTTCGGAGATTAATTGATCTTAGTTTGACTAAGATTTGATCCGAATTGGATTAATTGAGTTAGACTCAAGTGAATCCAATTGGATTATGGGATAGAGTCTAATTTGAGTTAGACTCATCTAGATTAGACTCAACCACTTAATTATGGATAATATTCATTAAATGGTTTAATGAAAATTATTTAAGAGGAAGGCTAAGAGGCATTCTATTCATTAGATGAATAGAATATTAAGAGTCTCAAGGAATACCAAAAGGCTTGGTATTCATTGGGTTTTATTAGCATTAAGATGAGAGGAGCTCAAGGGACATAGACCCTTGGTATTCATTAGATGAGTATAAATACCCACTCTTGTCAAAGGCTAAGTGAGAACTTCTCTTCTTCTTCTTTCTTCTTCCTTGTCCAAAACTCCCTAGTGGAGATTCTTGTGCTTTGTGAGTCATCCCAAGTTGCTAGCACAACTAAGGTGGTTCCTCTCTGAGGTAAAGATCGTGTTCGTGTGGATACATATAGAGGCACAGACACTTGAACATACAAGAGATCTGGCATACCTCGGATAAGCTGGATTAGCGAAGGGCACGCGCCAAAGGTATACCTATACGATAGGATTTTTTGTAAATTCATTTTCTATGAGTTTTCTTTCACATAGATCGCTTAAGGGATCTTATTATGTTTTGAAAAGAGAATATTATGTTTTCAAGAATAAAATGATTTTGAAAAGATAGTGTTTGAAAATATAATATTTTTGAAACTTTAATAGTTTTTTAATTTGACCTACCCCTAAACTTGACACGTCCTAGAAAGTTTGTTGACCACAAGTTAATCTTTCTCTGAGTCTTAGGGTTTGATTCAAACCAAAACAAATTTCAAAAAAAATTAAGAAGTATTTTGAGGCTTTTGAAAATATAGTATCATTGAAACTCTCAATGTTTCTTTTAACTTGAACCTCCCCTAAACCTGACATAGTTCTAGGAAGCTTTTTAACCACAAGTTAATCTTCCTCTGAGTCTTAGAGTTTGATTCAAACGAAAAGAATTTAAAATAGATATTTTATGAAATATTTTTTAAAATAATTAGAAATAGAATACATTAATTTTTTTTGATTAGGACTCCCCCTAAATCTGACACAGTCTTAGGAATTCTTGTAGATCATAAAAAAACTTTCTATGTGTCGTTAGAGTTTATCCAAATCATAAGAACAATTAAAGCAATTTTTGAAAAATATTTTTGAAAGATTATGATAACTTTCAAAGAACTAAATTTTTGAAAAATATTTTGAATGACATAATAAGTTTTTGAAAAATATTTTTCGGAACGCGTTTTGAAAGAACTAATAATAATTTTTTACAGCACAAACCATTTTAAAAGATATAATTTTTGAAGAGAGTAATTTTGAAAAATAATTTTTAAAAGAACAACAAAAAAATAGACTCTCCCTAAACCTGACACCTTCTGGCTACCCTAGTTATCTACAAGGACCTCTACCTAATTGTCTTAAGGGACTTTAGTGTTGACCTAGAAGGTTTGTGTCTAAGTGTAGGTCAAAACAATTTTCGAAAAGATATATAATTTTTGAAATATGTATTTATAAGTAAACACTCAATCAAGTATGAAATTCATTAAAACATTATTATGTTTAAACATTATTTTGAAAATAGATTTTTAAGAAAATATCCTAAAGATTTTGAAAATATTTTCAAAGACATTTGTCAATTAATTAGTCCTTAACATCTCACCCATTCTAAATGTCACAGTACAAACAAGCATGGTTGCCTTATGGGTGTTTGTGAGATCCTTGAATGATTTTCTCAATTTTAATTTTATAGATTGCTTGACCATGAGTTAGATTCAAGTTTAATCAATTAGTGATTAGTAGCTTAAAAGTAAATTTCAATAATTGGCTTCCAGGTTTTGATAAGGCACAGAAGTCTTCTTTGGTTGTAGCCTTATTGGATCATTAACCCTTTCCTTAGACAAAGTTTTTTAAAGAAAGAATACTTTTAATTTACTCTTTGAAAAACTTTGGTCTAACTTGTTTAGGATGTGATGAGGTAGCTTCGGCTAGTTTCGCTTAGCTAAGTCGACCAAGTTGGGTACTCCTCACCCTTCCTAACTTCCTAGACCAAGCTTTCCTAACGTACTATCATCTCGCCCCACCCTGGTACTAGGTTAGGCAAGTATCAATAAATATTTTTCCTATCTATTTATTCTAAATTATGCAGGAAAGTAAACATGGATGACATGGCAGATATTTAAAAAATAAGCAGATGCATGAGCATGACAGCTATGCATGTATCAATCAAGTCAAATTACTTTAATTAAGTTTCTAATAAAGTATCAAATTCTCGATTTGATATAGACCGTGTGAACCTGCAAATATGTCAACCCACTTTGACATATTTATTGTTATTAAGTTAAAGGTTTCAGTTGGATAGGATTTTATTTAGTTTCACAATTGAAGGTAATTAATTAGAATTTAGTTCGTGAATTTTGTTGAATTAAGGATTGAATGGTTAATTAATTAAGATTTAAGTTCTGAAGAATTAATTATGATTTAAGTTATTAATAATTAAAGATTAATTAGTTAACAATTAATTAAGGATTAATTAGTTAACAATTAATTAAGGTTTAATTAGTTAAGAGTTTATTAAGGTTTAATTAGTTAAGAATTAATTACAGTTTAAATTATTAAGAATTAATTTAAGTTTAAATTATTAAGAATTAATTACAGTTTAAATTATCAAGAATTAATTAAAAATTTTAAATTATTAAGAATTAAGGTGTTAAGAATTAAATTAATATTTAATAAATTTAAAGTTTAATTAAGATTGAATTTTTTAAGATTTAAATTTAAAGTTTAATTAAGATTAAAGTTTTTAAGATTTGTATTTAATTAAGATTAAAGTTTTTACGATTTGAATAATAATTTTGGATCTAATTGCATCATTTCCATCAATTCAAAAAAAAATCTGATTCATCTATTATTTCTTTTGTTTTTAAGTTCTTAATTTTATTTAATACTTCTATTTTATTTGAATTCTTGTAAGCCTTATTAATTATAGCTTCAATTTTAATAAATTCGTCTTCATCTTCAAAATCATATTCTTCTTCATCTTCAGTGTTAAATTTAGAATTTAAAATTTTATCATTATCTTCACAATAGGTAGAATAATTTTCAAGATTATTAATTAAAGTTATATCATTATATTCAAAAGCAGTAGAATTGTCAATTAAGGGTAGACTATAATTGTCAATATTATCTTCAGAAATGAGTTGAGCATTATTATCAATATTATCTTGAGTATTATTATTAACATTATCTTGAGTATTATTATCAACATTATCTTGAGTATTATCTTCAACATTATCTTGAGCATCATTATCAACATTATCTTTGTATTATTAGAAATATTATTAAGTAAAATATTGGAATTAATTTCACAAATTGTTGCATTAATATATGGATTAATGAATTAATATTTGATATTTTAATATTGTCTAAATTTGATTTAGATTCATCACTTACTAATTTATCATGCAAGATATTTAAATTATTATGTAAGTAATCTAATTTAACAGGAACATTAACATAAGGATTATCTACATTGAAATAAAAATTATCTAATTTTGCAGAAATTTAAAAAATATTTTTGCCGAAATCAACTTTGTACCTTCTTCACCGTGGTCAGACATTGGTTCTTGTAGTGTCCCAGCTTTTGACACTTGAAACAGCAGATGTGACTCTTGTCCCTTCAGACTCTTAGCGCTGGTACCTCCGTTGCCGCCGATGGTGAAGATCGAATCTTATGTGTAGGACACTGATTTTTATAGTGTCCTCTCTCCCTGCATTTAAAATAAATAATATGGAATTTGAAAATTGACATAATTAAAAATTTTACCTTTATTCACCCTTGCTCCCCCTCAATTCCTGGCATCGTTGCTCCTTCGACTGTTAGTCCGATGAAGAGCTTCCTGCTCTGATACCACTTGTAGGATCGGTGCCGATCGATAGAGGGAGGGTGAATATCAACTCGAGTAACTTCGTCGGAAAACATCGTTTGATTGTCTTTCTATCAGAGTTAGTATGCAGCAGAAATAATAAAGAAAATAAAAGAAAGACAGTAGACAAGCGGGTTTATTTATTTGGTTCCCAACCCCTCAGGGTCAGTACGTCTAAGGCCTATGTACTCGGCGTGAGTCCACTAATGGTCTCCTTTCCAGAATTTCCAAAGACGGAGAATACCCGTCTTATAGTTTGAATTACAAGTACAAAAGAATAAAATTAAATACAACTTGTAAACAAAAAAGCAAACCAGCGGAAAAGTGAAGATCCGGTCAATCCGGAAGTCTGAAGTGCGTCTCCTTGAGCCTCCTTGGTCGTAAAGCTTCGCCTTGAGCACTTTTTCTTCACACGGATTGCTTTAGCGGATGTAGAAATTAATGTTCTCAGGCGCCTGCCACGTGTGGTCAAAATTTCATCCGTAGCAGAGAGAATCGCTCAGGGATAAGGTAGCCTTCCTAGGCACCTGGGAGCCTTCCTAGGCGCCTGGGAGCCTCCTAGGCGCCTGGGAGCCTCCCAGGCGCTTGGGAAGCCTCAGGCGCCTGGCTTACTAGGCGCCTGGGAGGGGTTTCCCCATCTGGGGCGCCCAACCCTCTTGGGTGCCTGATTCATTCAGCGCCCAGAAAGGTTCTTCCCATGTCCACTCTTACCTGCGTTTGCTCTCCTATCTTACTTCCAATTTTAGGTACCTGCAAGACAACAAACACAAGACAAACATACAAATAATCTTAGCCTTAATTGATTGGTTCTGACTTTGGATTTCACTCGAAACCCTAGGTCGAACCGACGCCAAATGTTCCCTTTCCCGGGGAACGCGTCTTCACCTACTCCACTCTGGAGAAGTTATCTTTGCCAATCGGGACCTCCGGTTGGACATTTGCTCAGCCTTCGAGAACCCGGATCTCAAAACGTCTGACCGCGACCTATCTCTACTTTTGTCCGCGATCCCCACTCAGCTAAAGCTTTTGCCCGATCTTCGACTAGGACTTTGTACTTGGCCTTCGAGACTCCCGGATCTCGNGCATTGAGCAGGACCAAAATCAGAGATCATCCAATTTGTACTGACTTGATAATTGGATTGGATCTCAGATTTTATTATGGAGTACGATCCCTAAATCCCGATATAATAACGGGCATATATGATTAATTATTATTTCTTTGATTTACCAATGGGCGAGATTTATTCTGTTAGATCGATAGGCCCGGTAAGTAGGGAAATAATATTAATTATATGGTGTACCATTGATTATTGACTGAATCCGTGTCCTGGTGAGTCGGGATGATGATGCCCCCTTGATGAGCTCAAAAGGTTCATCATGTTAAACCCTACAGGTGGATTTGATCCAACATGATGATAAGGTTGAGTGGTACTAATCAAGGATCCAGAAGTTAATTAATTTAAATTTTTAGTAATTTAAATTAATTGACGGGCATTCGATATCTTAAACATGGGAGGACGGACCACTCATAATATGTGGAGCCCATATGAAAATATGGGGGTTGCTGAGGAAGTTCAATTAAGATCCTTTAGTGGAATGGATCTTAATTAATGGATTTGTTTTAGATCCATTAGCGGGCTACGATCCAACTCCTCCTCTTGGTCCCTACCTTAGCCCTATATAAATCCCATGGGATCATGAAACCAAGGCTAATCATCCAACCCAAGTTTTTCTCTCCTCTCTTACCTTTCTCTCTCCTAGGTCACGACAACAAGAGAGGTGGTGACCACCTCTCGGTTTCTTCTTCCTCCCTCAACTTCACCATGAGCAACAATCACTAGACAAAGGGAAGAGTGACTTCTCCCTTTTGTGGTGTGCGTCGGCGAGGGAAGAAGCGCCGGCGACCGGAAGGAGGCGGCGCCGCAAGGTTGGAGGAGAGGGAGGTCTTGGCTGGTGTTGAGTGTGAAAGGAAGCTTTTCCTTCCTTTCTTCTTCTTCTTCATCACTCTCTTGAGGATTGCTAGTGGCCGGCGGCACTGTGGTGGCTGGGTTTGGCCGGCGGCGCAAGGGAGAGGGAAGAAGGTGTCGGGGCAAGGGAAACCCTAGGTTCTAGGGTTTATTGTTTCGGCTAGGGAAAGAAGAAGAGTGCTTTTGGAAAGCCTTGGTGATCTCGGTTCTCGGTAGCTCGTCTCCCACACGACGTCCGAGAGGGAAGGGACATAAGGTAGAAGGCTACGAGGTAAAGGGAAGGTATAATTCCCTCCCTTAGCTCCTTTTGTTCTTTTGGTGCCTTGTTGTTTAGCTTCATCATTTTATGTGTATTAGTTTATTATTTTGATTTTGTATCATAGCTAATAATTAATTAATTGGACCCCGACCATAAACATAAGAACCGGAGATTCACTCATCGTCTCTTCCGCGGTCATTTGGTTAGGAGAATTACAAGGCACAATCATTGTGATTGGCCAAGTTGTAATTCGTACCGAACAATACGATGACGAGATGGTCGTTGAGAGTCGAGTCTCCATTCGGATTAAATTTTTTAATCTGTAGACATGGAGAGGTCTCCCAAGGACGACCAGGTATTCGCTAGGGAAACCCGCCATGCCATACCATACCCAACAATTGGTATCAGAGCTGAGGTTTCCGATTTTGTGTGTTTATGATTGTTTAATTTTTTTGTAATATTCATACATTTTATTTTGTTGGATGATATGTGGATGTGCGTAGGCTAACTTTGTGTTGCAGGCACTAGATTCCAACTTATCATGGCCAAATATTTGATATGTGTGATTGATTGTGCAATATTTGTAAATTAATTAATCCTCGGGGTTGACGAGGCTAGATAGTATTTAATTTTTGTAATTAAATATGACATATGTTTAGCCGAGATCATTATTTTACTTTCGATCTAGTTATCATGTAAACTCCTTTGTGGAGTTTAGGATCGATGATGTAAATAATTAGCTAGTCATTTCGGCTCAGAGATCCCTCAAGGTGGCTTACGCATAAGGAAGGGAGGAGCGGACGAGGTGACGACACGACTGGAAGCGCATTGGAGGCCAAGGCCATGAAAAGTTGGAAAATCTAGGATTTTCTATTTTCATTATGTTGGTTATGTGCATGTGGTGTGTGTGTGTGCTTGTTAAAATTCCTCAAATTAAATTACTAAGTGGGAGAGGGACCCTAAGGGTCCTGTGGCCTCCATTACAATCTGACATGTGATGCGAACAAGCCCGCACGTTGGCTCTGAGTGTCTTCCTCTATAACGGATAGGCTTGTACTGCGGATCACAAGGTCAGAAAAGATTATAGGAAATTATTGAAAAGCGTGTGTACTTCCCCAACGGAAGGCACATAATTGTAAATAATTTGCTTAGTGTCGTGTAATGGTAAACACTTAGATACAAATATTAGTATTCTCCCCAACGGAGTCACTGCTAATAATTTGTAGGACCGAAGTGAACCAACTATTAATCTTACTTGTCAAAAAGTTAGGTTGACAAGATAGTAAGATTGATGGGTAAAACCTTCTCTAACGAATGTAGAATTCGTATACGTCCACACTAATGTGGCATGTGAATTCTTGGTGTTTAGAGGTGTTGGTTGATTTCGAAAATTCATTATTTTGAGGAATCAATTTATTTTCGAATTCTAAAGTAGTGTATGTTGTGATTCTCAGGATTTTCAAAATAACCTTTAACCCACTAGCTACCATACTTAAGGAGAACAAACTTACTGAACCCAACTATATTTACTAGAAAAGGAATCTAGACATTGTCCTTACAGCTGAAGAGTATAAATTTATACTCATCGAAAACTATCCTGATAAGCCTAGCGACAAATCTAGTGAAGAGCAGAGGGAGCGTTACAAGAAATGGGTTAAGGCAGATGAGATGACGCGGTGTTACATTCTGGCATCCATGTCAAATGTATTGCAACATCAGCATCAGGTCATGCCTACTACTTGTGACATGATGTTGAACCTTCAGGAGCTCTTCGGGCACCAGAGTCATGCGATGAAGAATCTGATGACGACCACTATGGTCGAAGGGACACCCGTAAGGGATCATGTCCTAAAAATGATGGTCCACCTCAATAAGATTGAGGTACTTGGAGGATCAATCGATGGGGAATCCTAGGTCGATGTTATACTCCAATCTCTGCTTAGGAGTTTTGAGCAGTTCCGGCTCAACTATAACATGAACAAGCATGAGTATACATTGGGGGAACTCCTGGGAGAACTCCAGGTGGCGGAGGGGCTATTTCGTCAGAATTCGCAGGCCTTAATAACTCAAAGGGTTTCAACTTCTATGCCAAAAGGCAAGAAGAAGAAGAAACAAGGAGGGTTCAAGAAGGCAGCAACATCACAGGGACCTCGGACTGGCGTGAAGAAGCCGAAAGGCAAGTGTTTCACGAGTAAGCAAACTGGACATTGGAAGGCGGACTGTCTCCGTCATCAAAACAAAGGTATTTCCTCATGCTTTGTCGTTGAAACATGTTTAGCGGTGATATCTACCAGTACCTGGTGCGTATATACGGGGGCCACTAATCATGTCTACAATACTCTGCAGGGGTTCTAGGAAACCCGACGGCTAGCTGATGGGGAAATCGTGGTCTACATGGGCAATGCTACGGAGGTGGCAGCAGTTGCAGTGGGAGATTTTTATTTGTCTTTTGAGAGAAATAAAGTGTTGGTTTTGAGAGATGCTTATATGTACCCTCATTTAGAAAGAATTTAATTTCAATTTCTAAGTTAATAAAGGATGGATATTCTATTGCTTTTAATAACAGAGTTGTTATAAAGAGAAATAGAGAGATTATCTATTCGGGTACTATGGTTGGCAATCTGTACACTCTAGAACCAAAGACTCCCACGATGCAAACAGAGGTCAATAGCTCATCATCTAACCTAAATATGAGAAAGGAGCCTTATAAGATGAATCAAACGTATCTTTGGCACTTAGGCTTGGTCATATTAACCTTAGTAGGATTCAGAGGTTAATAGCTGATGGCCCTTGGGTTCATTGGTAGTGGAAGACTTCCCAACCTGTGAGTCTTGCTTGGAAGGTAAGATGACCAAGAGGTCTTTCAAGGCTAAGGGGTACAGGGCCAAAGATGTGCTAGGACTGGTTCATTCTGATTTATGTGGTCCTATGTCCATCCAGGCTAGAGGTTGCTTTGAATACTTCGTCACTTTCATTGACGATTATTCAAGGTATGGATACATTTACCTAATGCGCAGCAAGTTTGAATGCTTTGATAAGTTCAAAGAGTTCAAGGCTGATGTGGAGAAGCGTCAAGGTAAAGGTATCCAGACACTACAATCAGATCGTAGTGGAGAGTACCTCTTTGGAGAGTTTAGGACATACTTATCAGAGGCTAGGATTCAATCCCAGCTGACTGCACCCGGTACACCCCAACAGAATGGAGTTGCAGAAAGAAGGAATAGGACTCTTATGAAAATGGTTAGGTCAATGATGAGCTACTCTGATTTACCTGATTCGTTCTGGGGATATCCTCTAGATACGACTATGTATATTCTGAATATGGTACCATCTAAGTCAGTCCCTTCTACTCCCATAGAATTGTGGACTGGGCGAAAGCCTAGTCTAGGACATATTCGGATTTGAGGTAGTCCAGCACATGTGCTGAAGGGAAATACTAATAAGTTAGAATCTCGTACAGAAATACGCTTATTTGTGGGCTATCCTAAGGGAACGAAAGGTGGTCTGTTCTATAGTCCTGAGGATCATAAGGTAATCGTTAGCATGAATGCTAAATTCTTAGAAGAAGACTATGTGATGAACCATAAGCCCAGGAGTAGACTAGTGCTTGAAGAGTTAAGAGGGGACGTTCTGACCTTAGGACCAATTGTACAAGAGGACACACCACAAGTCACTGCACCGCGTGTCACAGAAGATACACAGGTGGTACCTCGTCGCAGTGGGAGGGTTGTTAGATAGCCTGAAAGGTTCATGTTTTTGGGAGAGTCATCGGACTTAGTCTCTAGTAAACATGAACCGGATCCCTGGACCTATGATGAGACCCTCCAAGATAAGGATGCATATTCTTGGCAAAAGGTAATGAACTCTGAGATAGAATCTATGGATTCTAATCATGTCTAGGAGCTTGTAGAACCACCTGATGGTGTAAAAGCCATTGGATGGAAGGGGATCTACAAGAGAAAGAGAGGATCCGACGGGAAGGTTGAGACCTTCAAAGCTAGGCTTGTTGCGAAAGGGTTATGCTTAAGTCTATCCGGATTCTCTTATCTATTGCAGCTCATATGGACTATGAGGTATGACAGATGAATGTCAAGACAACTTTCCTTAATGAAAGTCTTGAGGAGACCATCTACATAAAGCAACCAGAAAGGTTCATTGCAAAGGGCAAAGAGCATCTAATATGCAAGCTTAATCGATCCGTTTATGGATTGAAGCAAGCTCAGCGATCTTGGAACATCCACTTTGATGAGGTAATCCAGTCGTACGAATTTACTCAAAACCCAAATGAATCATGTGTATATAAGAGGTGTGACGGAAACGTAGTGGTGTTTCTTGTGCTTTACGTAGATGACATTTTGTTAATTGGCAACAATGTCAAAGTATTATCAGACGTAAGGGTTTGGTTGTCAAAATAGTTTGATATGAAGGACTTGGGAGAAGCGGGACACATCCTTGAGATCAAGGTCATAAGGGATCGCTAGAAAAGGATGTTGTGCTTATTCAAGCTTCATATATTGACACTGTCATGACTCGTTTTAGCATGGAAAACTCCAAGAAGGGTTTTCTACTCTTCAGGCATGGAGTTCCTCAATCCAAGGAGATGTGTCCGAAAACATCAAAGGAGATAGAGGAAATGAAGGCGGTTCCTTATGCTTGGGCAGTAGGAAACTTCACGTATGCTATGTTGTGCACGAGACCATATATCTATTTTACCGTGGGCATGGTTAGTAGATATCAGAGTAACCCTGGACAGGGACATTGGACTGTGGTAAAGCATATATTGAAATACCTGAGACGGACTAGGGATTATATGTTGGTTTACCGGGAAGACCAATTAGTCCTTGTGGGTTATACGGATTCAGATTTCCAGTTAGACAGGGACATGAGTATGTCTACCTCGGGGTTTATGTTTAGTTTAGGAGGTGGAGACATAGTTTGGAAGAGTGTCAAGCAGAAATGCGTGGCGGACTCCACCATGGAAGCAGAGTATGTGGCAGCCTCAAAGGCAGCCAAGGAAGTTGTATGGCTCAGGAACTTCATGATGGACTTGGATGTGATTCTTGGTTTGCCTAGATCTATCACAATCTTTTGTGATAACAGTGGTACAGTTGCAAACTCGAATGAACCACGAGCCCATAAGGCGAGTAAATACATAAAGCGCAAATACCACTTGATACGAGAAATCGTAAAGCGAGGAGAAGTAGTTGTCGCCAAGATTGCATCGAAGGACAACCTGGCGGATCCTTCCTTTCAGTAAAGCTCTTCTTGCTAGAGATATTGATCGACATGTGGAGGATATGGGAGTCAGATGTATGGAAGTGAGAGAACAACAAAATCTTTGAGTATAAGTGGGAGATTGTTAGATGTGTATATTGAAAGACTTGCTTCTTTTATATACATGATCATCTTCATTTTGAAAAGAGAATCACAACAACACTAGATATTTGTTTATATTAGTGCATGTATAAAAGTCCTTTACGTTGCATTGTAGATAACATGGCACACACGAAAGATCATATTATCAGTCCCTTGCCTAGTATAAGTAAAGGCTCACAGCCGAGATAGAATTGGACAAACCATCGGGATGGTTGTATTGTAATTAGGTGTGGTTGGTTTTGACCATAGAATTACACTAGTATACTTTGTGTGCATTGAGCATGACCAAAATCAGAGATCATCCAATTTGTACTGATTTGATAATTGGATTGGATCTCAGATTTTATTAAAGAGTACGATCCCTAAATCCCGATATAATAACGGGCACATATGATTAATTATTATTTCATTGATTTACCAATGGGCGAAATCTATTCTGTTAGATCGATAGGCCCGGTAAGTTTGGAAATAATATTAATGATATAGCGTGTCGTTGATTATTGACGGAATCCATGTCCTAGTGAGTCGGGATGATGATGCCCCCTTGATGAGCTCAAAAGGTTCATCATGTTAAACCCTGCAGGTAGATTTGATCCAACATGATGATAAGGTTGAGTGGTACTAATTAATTTAAATTATCAGTAATTTAAATTAATTAATGGTCATGCAATATCTTAAACATGCGGGGGGGTGAACGACTCATAATATATGGAGCTCATATGAAAATATGGGGATTGGTGAAGAAGTTCAATTAAGATCCTTTAATGGAATGAATCTTAATTAATGGATTGGTTTTAGATCTATTAGCGGGTCAAGATCCATCTCCTCCTCTTGGTCCCTACCTTAGCCCTATATAAACCCCATGGGATCATGAAACCAAGGCTAATCATCCCATGGGATTTATAAACCCCATGGGATTGGTGAGGAAGTTCAATTAAGATCCTTTAGTGGAATGAATCTTAATTAATGGATTGGTTTTAAATCTATTAGCGTTCCAAGATCCATCTCCTCCTCTTGGTCCCTACCTTAGCCCTATATGAACCCCATGGGATCATGAAACCAAGGCTAATCATCCAACGCAAGTTTTTCACTCCTCTCTTCCCTTTCTCTCTCCTAGGTCACGATAACAAGAGAGGTGGTGGTCACCTCTTGGTTTCTTCTTCCTCCCTAAACTTCACCGTGAGCAGCCATCACTAGACAAAGGGAGGAGTGTCTTCTCCCATTTGTGGTGTGCGTCGGCAAGGGAAGAAGCCTCGGCGGCTGGAAGGAGGCTTGCGCAAAGGCTTGCGGCGACGGCGCCACAAGGTTGGAGGAGAGGGAGGTCTCGGTTGGTGTTGGGTGTGAAAGGAAGCTTTTCCTTCCTTTCTTCTTCTTCTTCATCGCCCTCTCGAGGACTGTTGGTGGCCGGCGGCACTGTGGTGGCTGGGTTTGGCCGGCGGCGCAAGGGAGAGGGAAGAAGGTGTCGGCGCAAGGGAACCCCTAGGTTCTAGGGTTTCTTGTTTCGGCTTGGACAAGAAGAAGAGTGCTTTTAGAACGCCTTGGTGATCTCGGTTCTTGGTAGCTCGTCGCCCACACGATGTCCGAGAGGGAAGGGACATAAGGTAGAAGGCTATGAGGTAAAGGGAAGGTATAATTCTCTCCTTTAGCTCCTTTTGTTCTTTTGGTGCCTTGTTGTTTAGCTTCGTCATTTTATGTGTATTAGTTAATTATTTTGATTTTGTATCATAGCTAATAATTAATTAATTGGACCCCGACCATAAACACAAGAACCGGCGATCCACTCGTCGTCTCTTCCGCGGTCGTTTGGTTAGGAGAATTACAAGACACGATCTTTATGATTGGCCAAGTTGTAATTCGTACCGAACGATACGATGACGAGATGGTCGTTGGGAGACGGGTCTCCATTCGGATTAAATTTTTTAATCTGGAGACATGGGGAGGTCTCTCAAGGTCGACCAAGTATTCGCTAGGGAAACCCACCAAGCCATACCCAACATCAGTCTCTCGGACCAAGACTTCGTGCCCAGCTTCACTCACCATGACTTCGTCCACCTAGTTTCACTCACAAGGACCCAGCTTCACTCACCAGAATTTCTTCCACCTAACTTCACTCACTAGGATTTCTTCCACCATAATCACTTCTTTGCTAGTCATCTTAATCCTGACTAGACTTCTTCCTTCCACCTTTCAAGTAAGTATCATCCCAAACCTCAAGTCCGGTTTGGTTTAATCCCTTGGTCAAACTGACCAACCCTGGGTTCTATTTACTTTGCCAAACATCAGATCCTGATTGGCTATTCCTTTGTCAACCTGATCAAACCTGGGTTTACCCTACCAAACATAAGGTCCTGTTTGGTTTAACCCTTGATCACTCTGACTAAACCTAAGTATATTGTCAAACATCGAAACCCTAGAGGATGATTGTTCATCACTGATGCATTTTGCACCAACAAACAACAGCTTTGTTCCCAACTTGCCCCATAGTATCTTCTAAAAGTAGCTTAGAAACTTTGCATCATGATCCGAAACTATACTTTTCGGCACTCCATGAAGTCGTATGATGTCCCTAAAGATGTGATCAGCAATATGGTTAGTATCATCTATTTTCCTACAAGGAATAAAATGAGTCATTTTAGAAAATCTGTCTACGACCACAAAAATAGAATTCATACATAGTTTTGACCTTGGTAAACCTACAACAAAGTCCATAGAAATATCAACACAAGGTTCACTAGGAATTGGTAAAGGTGTATACAATCCATGAGGTAAAGATTTAGATTTTGCTTGCCTACATATGATACACTTCTCACAGAATTTGACTATTTCTCCTTTCCTATGCGGCTAAAAGAAATGCTCTAACAAAACTTCTAGAGTTTTTCTCACTCCAAAATGTCCCATTAGTCCCCCACCATAGGTTTCTTGGACTAATAATTCTCTCAATGAACAATTAGGCACACATAACCTATTAACTCTTTATAGAATTCCCTCATGCCTATAAAACTTCCCAAATGCAGCATGCTCACAAATTTCAAATACATTTCCAAAGTCAAGATCTTTAGAATATAGATCTTTAATGTATTCAAATCCTAATAATTTAGTGTTCAAAGTAGAGAGGAAGGTATACCTTTGAGATAAAACATCTGCAATAGTATTTTCCATACCTCGTTGATGTTGGATCGAGAGATGCGATAGAGGGGGGGTGAATGTCGTAAATCGTTCGGATTTCGTAAAGAGCAATTGCGTAGCGGAATAATTAAAATCAGACAATGCGAACACCAAGATTTTTACTTGGTTCGGAGCCTAGGTCGACTCCTACTCCAAGGCCCACGGTCGTTGACCGTTTTCTACGGGCAATTCTATAAGTTCGTAAATCAGTTTACAATTATTAAATACAAAATAAGTGCAGTAAACTTATACAATAAGAAGTATGCTCTTCTTTTACCGACGTCCGGAGTAGATCGAAGATTTCGGGGCAGCGGGACGTCGTCGGCTCGAGTTGGGCAGTATCTGGAGCAAAGTACGAGAGCAGAAGAGCGTGGAAGTGTCTGAAAAAATTGATTATTGAAGAAGAGGGTCGAGGGTCCCTTTTATAGGGCTGGGGGCGCCCGGGATGCTCGGGGCGCCCCCCCCCCCCACGTGGCTTTCGATCCGGCAAGCCCTCTGGTCAAGGCTGATCTCTGCTTCTTCGGGATCACATTTGACTGGGGCGCCCGAGATGCTCGGGGCGCCCCCCCCCCCCCCCACGTGGCTTTCGATCCGGCAAGCCCTCTGGTCAAGGCTGATCTCTGCTTCTTCGGGATCACATTTGACTGGGGCGCCTGACGCGCGTGGGGCGCCCGGGTTGGCTGGTCAAGGCTTCATCTTCTTCGCGAGGGTGAGCTGCTGCAGCTGTCAGTGGCGTGGCACAGTGGGCGCCCGCGACACGCGGGGCGCCCGATGCGCGCGGGGCACCCGAATCATCCGGGGCGCCCCCAAATGTGCTGCTGTCGGGGCGTTTACTTGCTCTGCTGACTTTGGGTTGACTTTGGGGCGCCCGAACCATCCGGGGCGCCCTGCTCAGCTACTGCCTCACTCCTTTGAGGCTCTCTGAGCTGCAGAAACACAGTCCTTCGGTCCTGCATCCAGGGTTAGTCCAAAAATAGCAATTAATAAGTTAATGTTACACAGCCTTGGCTGTCTTGGTTCTGACTTTGGGTCTCCAAAATGGAGCCCTAGGTCGAACCGACGCCTAATGTTCCCTCTAGGGGAACGCGTCCTCACCTACTCCTCTCGGGAGAATTTACCTGATGCCAACCGGTTCCTCCAGTTGGACTTTTGCCCGGCAGTCCTTCGCCAGGTCTTGAGTTGCCAAGCTTCCCTTCGCTTGGTGCCTAGCAGCCCTTCGCTAGGGCTTTTCCTGTCTGGCAGTCCTTCGCCAGTGCCTAGCATTCCTTTGCTAGGGCTTGTCCATTCTGGCAGTCCTTCGCCAGAGCCTAGCAGCCCTTTGCTAGGTCTTTTCTTGTCTGGCAGTCCTTCGCCAGTGCCTAGCATTCCTTCGCTAGGGCTTTTCCTGTAAACTCAAGAAACTTGTTAGACAACGACTAACCCTTAACTTTTGAACCCTTTTGTCAATATCAAAACCTAGGTTTGACTTGGGTGCTTTCTGCACCAACAATCTCCCCCTTTTTGATATATGGCAACCTAGTTCAAAAAGTTAAGGAAAAAAATGCTGAAAAATAAAATCCTAAGTTAGATTCCCTCCCCCTGGAAAAATCTCCCCCTAGGTTTTTCAAAAATAGGTGGTGTGAGTAAAGTATTTGGAAGATTTCATGTTTTGATAATAAGTTAGGAAATCTCTCAAGTTTTTGCTAAGGTTTTTTGAAAACAAACATTCTTAGTTTGGGAAACATAGAAAATTTTCAGTTTTTTGAAAAAAACTTCAGACTTTAGAAAATTTTCAATTTTGGAATATTTCACACTTTGGAAAATTAAGCAAAAATCATTTTAAGCAAAAATCATTTTAAGCAAAAAAACATTAAGTTTCAAAATAGTTCAGAGTTTGGAAATAAGGCTAACTTTGATTTACCAATTTTTCAGTTCAACCTCTTTGAAGAAGTTTGTGAAAAAAAAAAATTTAAAATTTTGTTCCCTGTTTCTTTTCCAACTCTCCCCCTTTGACATATATCAAAAAATGCAGAAAAAAATTTTGCAATAGTTGAATAAAGCATTTGCTGTACTGAATCAAAACAAGACCTAGGTTTGGTTAACTCTTTAGGGGCCTGTCTAACCCGAGTAGCTCTTACTAACTGTTATAAGCAGTAGTTTTGGCTAGGGTTAGTCAAGTTAAGTGAGTTGTTCAAGTTAGATTGTCTAAACTTGACACTTAACTTGATTGCTGTTCAGTTTGTATTTAGTGCCCCAACTACTGCAGATGCACTGACTTAAAGCATCTTGAGTTAAGGCAAAGACCTAAGCATCTCATCCCTTTTTAAGTTATCACTCAAGGTACCCTAAGGTGCTTGTGAGATGCTGGCTTCTAGATCTATAGTTGCATGCAATTCTAGGGTTAGAGCCTAGTCTAAGTCCATTTCGATGAAAACCCTAGTTTTGAAGGGGGTAGTTTTTGAAATAAAACTAAAAAAATTTTAAAAGAAACTTTTTCAAGTTAAAAAAAACATTTTAAAAGATATTTTAAGATCAATTTAAAACTCAAAAAAATCAAAAACCGAATGATTCTATTCTACTAAGCATAATCCTAACTTAATTAAGTCAAGAGTAAACAGGCCAAGCTAAGATTAGCATAGTTCAAGCAGAAGTCTAGTACAAGTCAACAGAAGTCAACCCTACTCAGTAGGGGTAGTCAAATAGGTACATGGCCAAGTCATCTAAGAGGAGGGACCAGGAGGATCAAATGGGCCCGGCTGCCATGCATCAAATCGTGCTATGATCTCATGGTACTGTGCATTCCAGGCTTCTCTGTCGGCTGTGAGGGTACTCATAATGTTGTTGTAGTAGCCTAAGTTTGTCTCTTGGTCTTCAATATGGTTCGCTTCTACTTCTTCTCTGAAGCTCTGGACGTGCGTCTCGAGTCGTGTAACTCTCTCATACAAGGTCGGTGGAGCGTGCTGATCTACCTCTGCTGCTAAGTCGGCAACGTCAACCTCGACCTCCTCGTCGGCAATGTCCTGTGTGGCTGGTCGGCGTCGCCAAGTCAGAACCCCGGTGCCCGAGACATCTACACCGGCTAAGGAAAAGTTCCTGAATCCTATCTCATCGAATTCGGTCATCGTGGTAATCTCGCCGTCAGCGATGTTTCGGCCGTGGTAGTGAAGGATAGAGGTGATGACGTGGCAGAAGGGGGTGCGGACCCGTCCCTTAGTGGATACACTAGAGGCATGTAGGATACAGTGGAAGAGGTGAAGGCCTATATCTATGTCCAGATGGTGGATAAGGGCATATAGAAGAAAAGTGTGAAAGGGTTTCATGGTGGCTGTGTCCCTAGTGGACAAGGGAAGGATGCAACGGACAATTACTCTATAGAGAGCGTAGTCCTGAATTGGGAGTTGGGTAGAGTGGAACTGCCCTCCTGCAGGGTCCATGGCCTCCCCAAAGAAATAGTTGTACAAGGTGTTCAGGTCAATATGAGAGTAGGGGGCATCGAAGGGCAGGTTTCTTGGAGGGTAGCAACAGAAGATGGACTGAGATGGTCGGAGTCCCAAAAATCGGTTCAGTAGGGTGGGAGTGATGCTCAAGGGCATTCCTTGAACGGTAGTGACGAAGCTCAAGTGGTCTTGCCTAACTATGTTGTTATAGAATTCTGCACATAGGGTGTTGTTGATCGAATGTGTGCAGAATATGAGGTTATCCAGTTGATAGAAGTTAATTGCGGACATTGCGACTGGACAGGATTGGGAGAAGAAATGACGGTTAAGGTAACTTGTTTTAATCGGAATGTACGAGGTTTGGGCGAATTTGTTACAAAGTGCTAGGTTAGGAAACCTAGGGTCAGGACTGGGCTCGTTACCGGGGTTCGACTGAACTGCTCGGCGTTTTCTAAGTGTAGAAAAAATAAGTGATTAAGGATAAAGAAGAGACTTAAGGAATTTGCAAAAAAAATAAGTAATTTAAGAAAAATTAATTGCACAACTAGATTTCATACCTTGGAGGCATGGCTGAGACAAGGGAGGGCTTAGGTTCACTTGATCCACAAGAATGAGGCAAAGGGAAGAAGGAGTGTGAGATGTGGTGTGGGAAATAAGGGAGTCTTGGGTCCCTTTTATAGGAGTTTGACGGGGGGCGCCCGTGAGGTTCCGGGCTCCCTCTACAGGTCGTTTCGCCTCGGGCAGGGAAACGGTCTGTGGGGGCTCCCGACAGGTCACGGGCGCCCTGGCCAAGGCTGGTCAACTGCAGCTTTTGCTGCTTTGACTGGCGTGAACGACAGGTATGTCGATAGGGGCGCCCGATAGGTCACGGGCGCCCATGTCAAGTCGGTCAAAAGTAGTTGATTGCAGCCTTTTGGCTGCTTTAATCAGCGTGGGGGACAGAAGTGTATAGGGGCGCCCAACGGGTCACGGGCGCCCATGTCAAGTTGGTCAAGTGCGGCTATTGGTGTTTGACTGGAGCTGGTACCTTGTCAGAGTTGTCGGGGGCGCCCGACAGGCTACGGGCGCCCTTAGTAGTAGCCTCTTGACTGCTTTGACAAGGTTTGACTGTTTGACTGTGTTTGACCATTTTTGACTATGTTAATCATAGTTTGATTATGTTAATCATAGTTTGACTATGTTGACCACAGTTTAACCATGATTATTAAGGCACAAGCAAGGTGGTTTAATTTGAGCTTAATTTTCCTGTCTCACTGAATCTAGGGTTTTCAAACACGTTAATCTTAAGGTTTTTGTGAGACAGGTTTGAGGGTAGAATTTAGTTTTGAAAAGAAATTTCAATTTATTTTCGAAAAAGTTCTTTATTTTTGAAAATAGATTTTTAAGTAAGTTTAGAAATTTTGAAAAATAGATTAAGTGATTTTCGAAAAAGAGATAGGTTTGAAAACAGATAAGAATCTATAATTATTTGAACATTGAGTTAGATTCGAATTTGACAAAAGATAATTTGAATTTGAATTTCAGAAATTGGCTTCCAGGTCTTGGCGAGGCACTAGCCCTTCTTTGGTCGTAGCCTTATGGGATCATCCACCCTTTCCTTGACAAAGCCTTTTAATGAAATTTCATTTTCAAATTAAATTGGGTCATTTTCTGGTCTAACTAGCTTGGGTCTTGGATCGGTAGCTTCGGCTGGTTTCACCAGTCTAAAGAGACCAAGTAGACTTGATCTTATTAGAGTTGGTTTCCCCAACATACTATCATCTCACCTCCTCCCAATACTATGTTTTCAAGTTTCAAGTAATTTAGTCCTTAAATCTAAGTATCCCTTAAATCTAAGCATGGCAATTTGCAATAAATTAAATAAACAAACACTCAATCAGTTAAAGAAAATTATCTAATTATAAAAATTGTTTTGATTTTGGCTCCCCCTGGACTAAAGCCTCTGTATGGGTTAGGCAAGAGGTGAATCTTGTCCTTGGGGATCCAAAATTGATTTGAACCAGTTGGTTTAGTCAGGCACAGTTTTGGCACCCATGCCTGAACCTTAGGTCTTGACTGGTTCAGTACAGCAAAGTAAGATCTTTGCCGAGATTTGGTTTTATAGCCAAGTCCGGATCGGTTTAGAACAAACTTCTGTTTTCCTAGAATCAGATCAAGATTCTTGGAACCAGACGTGAATCGTTCTAAAGCTGTTCTTAAGTCCTTAACATGAGTTTTTAGAGAGGAATTCTCTGATTCAAGTTTTTCAACTTGATCAGGGGTTCCTTCCTGAAGTTTCTCAGTTAAGGATTTAGAATCAGCTCCCTCTTTCAGGAGTTTTACTTCCTGTCGGAGGGACTCGATTCGGAATTTGGCTTTCGCCAAATCTCGGGATAGATAGGAAATAAGAGAATTCAATTGCGATTTTGAAAAGCCCGTTACCTTTATTTCGCCGTCGTCGGAGAATGTCAGCTTGCCGTCGTCCTGGTCCGAGTCTGAGTCAGTCTCGATTTGATCTGAAGCGGTCAGAGCTAGAAGATTGGACTGAGGTGCTTCTTCTTCTTCTTCTGAGGAAGACTCGTCCCAGGTGGCTTGGAGTGCCTTCTTCTTTCTGTTCTTTTTGGACTCCTTTAGGCTTGGATATTCAGTCTTGTAGTGGCCCTTCTTCTTGCATTCGTAGCAGGTTACGTTGGGCTTGTGTTTGTCAGTTGCTGGTTCAGCTGGTTCATCCTTTCTTCGGCTTGTTCTCCGTGTGTTGGCTTGGTTCTTCAACTTTTTGTAGTAGTTTCGAGCTAGCCGGACCAGTTCAGATTGATCTCCTTTTTGATCTTCTGTTTCTGAGTCTGAGGTAGACTCAGGTTCAACTTGAGTTTTCTTCTTAGTTGTCCTTCCTGTTTTCCCTGCAAAGAAGGCTATACTTTTCTCGGCCAAATTGCAGTTAGTCTGTTCATGAAGTTCAAGTTCAGAAAATAACTCATCTAACTTAATTTTTGAGAGATCCCTAGAGACCTTGTATGCATCTACCATAGATGCCCACAAGGTGTTTCTAGGAAAGGCGTTTAGAGTATACCTTATTAGGTCACGGTTTTCAACCTTGTGACCTATTGTATGAAGACCGTTCATTACCTCTTGGATCCGTGCGTGGAGTTGGGCTGCTGATTCATTGTCCGCCATCTTGATAGTGTATAATTTGTTTAGTAGCAGATCCCTTTTGCTAATCCTGGTGTCCGAAGTCCCTTCGTGCAGCTCGATCAGTTTTGTCCATAGCTCTTTTGCACTGTTGAAGGGGCCCACTCGGTTCAGCTCTTCCTTTGTCAGCCCGCATTGTAGGGTTTGCGTTGCTTTTGCGTCGGCTTCTATCTTGCGCTTTAGAGTATTGTCCCACTCCGTGTAGCTTTGTGGAAGTCCTTCTGCATTTCGGGGGATCTCCAGACCGGACTGGATAATGATCCACATGTCCACCTGAGTTTTCAGGTGGACCTCCATGCGACTTTTCCAATAGGAAAAGTCTTCTCCACTGAAGAGTGGAGGTCTAGCGGTGCTGTATCCTTCTTGCATAGACATTTGTTCTGAAAAAGGAAATTTTACAGAGAAAAGTGTCCCAAGACTTGGTCTTGGATTAGCAGTGCGGAAAAAAATAATTAAATTCGAAAAAAATTTTCAAACTGGTGGTTGCACCAAGTTTGAATTCCCCGCTCTGATACCACTTGTTGGATCGAGAGATGCGATAGAGGGGGGTGAATGTCGCAAATCGTTCGGATTTCGTAAAGAGCAATTGCGTAGCGGAATAATTAAAATCAGACAATGCGAACACCAAGATTTTTACTTGGTTCGGAGCCTGGGTCGACTCCTACTCCAAGGCCCATGGTCGTTGACCGTTTTCTGCGGGCAATTCTATAAGTTCGTAAACCAGTTTACAATTATTGAATACAGAATAAGTGCAGTAAACTTATACAATAAGAAGTATGCTCTTCTTTTACCGACGTCCGGAGTAGATCGAAGATTTCGGGGCAGCGGGACATCGTCGGCTCGAGTTGGGCAGTATCTGGAGCAAAGTACGAGAGCAGAAGAGCGTGGAAGTGTCTGAAAAAATTGATTATTGAAGAAGAGGGTCGAGGGTCCCTTTTATAGGGCTGGGGGCGCCCGGGATGCTCGGGGCGCCCCCCCCACGTGGCTTTCGATCCGGCAAGCCCTCTGGTCAAGGCTGATCTCTGCTTCTTCGGGATCACATTTGACTGGGGCGCCCGACGCGCGTGGGGCGCCCGGGTTGACCGGTCAAGGCTTCATCTTCTTCGCGAGGGTGAGCTGCTGCAGCTGTCAGTGGCGTGGCACAGTGGGCGCCCGCGACACGCGGGGCGCCCGAATCATCCGGGGCGCCCCCAAATGTGCTGTTGTCGGGGCATTTACTTGCTCTGCTGACTTTGGGTTGACTCTGGGGCGCCCGAACCATCCGGGGTGCCCTACTCAGCTACTGCCTCACTCCTTTGAGGCTCTCTGAGCTGCAGAAACACAGTCCTTCGGTCCTGCATCCAGGGTTAGTCCAAAAATAGCAATTAATAAGTTAATGTTACACAGCCTTGGCTGTCTTGGTTCTGACTTTGGGTCTCCAAAATGGAGCCCTAGGTCGAACCGACGCCTAATGTTCCCTCTAGGGGAACGCATCCTCACCTACTCCTCTCGGGAGAATTTACCTGATGCCAACCGGTTCCTCCAGTTGGACTTTTGCCCGGCAGTCCTTTGCCAGGTCTTGAGTTGCCAAGCTTCCCTTCGCTTGGTGCCTAGCAGCCCTTCGCTAGGGCTTTTCCTGTCTAGCAGTCCTTCGCCAGTGCCTAGCATTCCTTTGCTAGGGCTTGTCCATTCTAGCAGTCCTTCGCCAGAGCCTAGCAGCCCTTTGCTAGGTCTTTTCCTGTCTGGCAGTCCTTCGCCAGTGCCTAGCATTCCTTCGCTAGGGCTTTTCCTGTAAACTCAAGAAACTTGTTAGACAACGACTAACCCTTAACTTTTGAACCCTTTTGTCAATATCAAAACCTAGGTTTGACTTGGGTGCTTTCTGCACCAACAGTTGATACTTGATCACATAAGTAAATGATTCAATGAACTCTACCTATTTCGCATGACGTGTATTCAACTTACTTTGGCTCTTCAAGTGCTTCAATAATTTATGATCAGTGTGAATGACAAACTCCTTGGCCCACAAGTAATGCTGCTAAGTCTCTAAAGCCCTCACCAATATATACATCTCTTTGTCATAAGTTGGATAGTTCAAAGCTGCTCCGCTCAATTTCTCACTAAAATAAGCAAGGGGTCGACCTTCTTGTATTATCACAACTCCAATACCTATTCCTGATACATCACACTCAATTTTAAAAGTTTTAGCAAAGTAAGGTAATGCAAGTAATGATGCAAAACCTAGCTTCTCCTAAGTGAGTTGAAAGCTGAATCCTGTTCACTATCCCAACGAAACCCAATATTCTTCTTAACAATTTCGGTCAAGGGTGCAGCTAAAGTGCTAAAATTCTTAACAACCCTTCTGTAGAAACTTGCCAAACCATAGAAGCTACGTACCTCAGTTATGATTTTTGATGTTGGTCATTCACAAATAGCCTTAACCTTCTCCTCATCAACTGCTATTCCCTTAGCACTAACAATATAGTAAAAAAAAACTCAATCTGATTAGTGTAAAAAGAACATTTTTGAAGATTATCATACAACTTTTTATTTCACAAAATAATTAGAACTTTTTGTAAATGATTGAGATACTCCTCTAAATTTTTGCTATAAATCAAGATGTCATCAAAATAAACTACAACAAAATTTTCAATAAAAACACAAAATATGGTTCATTAACCTCATGAAAGTACTAGGTGCATTAGTAAGCCCAAATGACATGACTAACCATTCGTACAACCCATACCTAGTTTTAAAAGCGGTTATCCATTCATCTCCCTCGCGCATGTGAATTTGATGATAACCCAACTTCAAATGAATTTTAGAGAAAATGCAAGAGTCATGTAGTTCATCTAGCATATCATCTAATCTAGGAATAGGATGATGATACATTACCATAATCTTGTTGATAGCCCTATAATTAATGCACATTCTCTAAGTTCCATCCTTCTTAGGTAATAGCAAAACGGGGACAACACATGGACTCAAACTTTCTCGGACATAACCTTTTATCATCAACTCTTCAACATGCCTTTGAAGTTTCTTTTATCTCAGCAAGGTTACACCTATAGGCCGACTGATTAGGAATTGTGGCTCCGGGGATGAAATCAATTTGGTGCTCTATTCCTCTAAGTGGTGGCAATCCATCAGCAAACTCATTAGGAAATACATTCTCAAATTTCTGCAAAAGAGATTTAGTTAACACTAGGCAAAGTAGGGTTAAGATAGTGTTAAAACCGACCTTCTTATACAAAAGTACAATCATTGGCTATGAAGCATAAAAAACTCTCTTAACCTCTCTTTCTTTTGCATAAAAGCTCCATTTTTTACTCTCTTGCTCTTGAATTTCTTTTCCCTTTTCATTCTCTTTTCCACTCATCTCATCTTCACCTTTTCTTTTCTCACACTCTTTTTCTTTTCCATACTTTTTTCCTTTTCTCATTTTCTTTTCTCTTATAGTCTTTTCTTTTTTTCTGGCTCATTTTTTATCCTCAATTAATCTTCATATACTTGCTTAGGAGTTAATGGTACAAGAGTTAGATGTTTACCATGCATCATAAAAGAATACTTATTTTTGAACCCATCATGCATGAACATCCTATCAAATTGTCATGGTTTACCTAAAAGTAAATGACTTGCATGCATTGACATTACATCATAAAGAATCTCATCATGATATCTACCAATGGAAAATGAAACCAACACTTGCTTATTGACCTCGACTTCCTTGCAATCATTCAATCATTGTAGTTTATAAGGTCTAGGATGCTTAGTTGTAGGTAAGCATCATTTTTCAACTAAGATAGTACTAGCTACATTAGTGCAACATCCCCCATCTATAATCATATACATACCTTGTTTTTGATGTGGCAGCGGGTATGAAATATGTTATCTCATTTTTCTTCATTATCTTCCTTCACTTGCACATTTAGAGCATGCCTAGTGACAAGGGATTCACCTTCGATGGGATGCTCTTCTGCATCACTTTCCAGTAATGGGGGCAAGACACTATCATCTTCGGACTCACTCTCAGTCTCGATGTCACCATTTTCTTTCAAAATCATAATTCTTTTGTTTGGGCATTGTGATGTGATATATCCCCTTCCCAAGTACTTAAAACATTTAATATCTCTATTTCTTGAAGGTTGGAGGGGTTCCTTTCCCTTGACCAATGGAGATCTTACATCTTTATTCTTTAAAAAAATGGATTTTTTCTTTAATTCAACTTTATCATCTCTTTTGTTCCAGCTAGATTTCCAAGTTGATGAATTAGAACTTTGCTCATGCTTGATTTGTCCCTTCCTTTTGAGTTGTCTTTCAACTTTCATGGACATATGCACCATGTCTTTAAGCTCCACATAATGTTGCAACTCTACTATATTTGTAATTTCTTGATTTAAACCTTGTAAAAATCATGCCATGGTTGCTTCTCAGTCCTCCTCCACATTGGCTCGAATCATGACAATTTCCATCTCTTTGTGGTATTCCTCCACAATCTTGGATCCTTGTGTGAGACTTTGTAATCGTTGATATAAATCCCGATAGTAACATGTTAGAATGAATCTCTTTCTCATAATAATTTTCATCTCCTCCCAACTGCCAATGGGTCTCTCTTTGTTTCTTCTCCTGCATAGAATAATTTGATTCCACCAAATAATTACATAATCAACAAATTCTACAGCAGCAAGTTTTACCTTCTTCTCTTCAGAGAAGTTGTGACAATCAAACACTAACTCCACTTTTTTCCCACTCTAAATAGGCTTCTGGATCACTTTTGTCTTGAAATGAAGGAATCTTCATCTTGATATTTCTCAAGTTTCTATCAACATAATCATTCAACCTTCCTCTTCAACCACCAACTCTAGCATGACCAAATCTGCCACTTGAAGCTCTATCATCAATGTCCTCAGATACGTCATCGTCATCGTCATCATGGTCATCACGGCTATATAGCCTAGCACTTTGTGAAGAAACTTACCAACTTGCTATGTTGCAATCCAACAAGCATCTTGTTTCTCTAATCTGTCGATAATCTAACTAAATCGGATTTTCATGCGTTCCAAGTGTTGTTTCAACGTATGTTGAACAAGTGATTCTCTAGGTCTTACATCTTCTCCACTTGTCGCCATTGATCAATCTATTTTCTCAAACGCTCTAACTCACGAATGTTAGCTCTTTAAAGAACTTAGAATTGAGGCAATTCTCTGTAAGTATTCATGGACTATGAAAATTCCCATAGGAATTGAATACAAAATGCAAATTGCAAAATTGAAAACTTGAATTAAGTGTTGAATGAAAATTTGCCAAAATTGAATCTAGGCAAAACTGAGGATAATACGTAATTGAAAGATAGCAACTTAAATTAAAGAGCTAAATGGAAAGTTGCCAAAACTTAATCTAGTCTATCAGAATTAAATCTAAGAAAAACTTTAAAGGAAATAAAACTACTTGAAATAAGAGCTGAAAGGAAAGTTGCTAAAACTTAATCTAAGTTGCCAGAATTAAATCTATGTAAACTTTAAAGGAAATGGAATACTTGAAATAAGAGCTAAAAGGAAAGTTGTCAAAACATAATCAAGGTTGTCAGAATTAAATCTAGGCAAAATTTTAAAGGAAATGAGGAAAATAAATTTGCAAATAAAGATATAACAAAGTTTCTACTTCCTTTTGTTCTGTAACGACCCGGAAAATTCTCTTAATATTTACTTAAAATATTAAGCATGTCTAGATAATTTTCTGAGGAACCTAGAAATATTAATGCGAACTTTGGCCTAGAAAATCCATGTTTTCTCATTTAAATTGGGAAAAAGGGCACTAGTGGGCCTTATATGGGCTCTTTAGTACCATAATTATTGGTGGATTTTAGGCGAAAATTAGTATAAATATAAAGGGATTTTAGTAAGAAATATTAATATAATTATGGGGGAATTTTTGAGGGATTTTTGAAAATACTAGGAAAAAATAAAATAAAATAAGTGGGAAAAAATTGTGCAACTACCAAGGATTGAACCTTCGACCTCTTGTACAACCATGTATGCACTAACCAACTCACCTAGCAAGGTAATGTTATGAGGGAATGAAGTGGATATTGGTTAAAGCATAGAAGAAGATGAAGGGTCATGGAGAGACTCTTCATTTACCTCCTTAATAGGCTATAAAAGGGGGGTTTTGGGAGTTACCTCTTCTTCCCATTACTTGCATTTTCGAAACTCCTCCTTCCCTCATCCTAGCCGAACACACAAGGAGGGTTTCCATTGGAAAAACTCCACAAGAGGGTCTCATCTCCAAGATCTAAGGGGTCTTCCAAGGATACAAGGACAAGGGGGTTCAAGGGTCCAAAGATCTTACCATTTCCTTCTCCTTCAAGGTTCAAAAAAAATCAAGAAACCCAAGGTAAGACTCCCTCACCTGTGGTATAATAGTTCTCTATATTTTAGCATGATTTATTGGTTGATTTTTGGGACTTGAGGATGAAAGAAACAAAATCAACACCCTAGAGACCCTATGGATTTCGGCCACAATGTTTTAGGGTCCATAATGATGCTAAAAATCTTTGTAATATTATTTAATGTTCCCTTATGATGTTTAGAGGTTAAGTATAATTTTTGGGAATTTTTGGAGTACACTAGGACACCCTAGGGTTTCGGCCAACATGAAAGAAACAAAATCAACACCCTAGAGACCCTATGGGTTTCGGCCACAATGTTTTAGGGTCCATAATGATGATAAAGATCTTTATAATATTATTTAATGTTCCCTTATGATTTTTAGAGGTTAAGTATAATTTTTGGGAATTTTTGGAGTACCCTAGGACACCCTAGGGTTTCGGCCAACTTGAAAGAAACAAAATCAACACCCTAGAGACCCTATGGGTTTCGGCCACAATGTTTTAGGGTCCATAATGATGCTAAAAATCTTTTTAATGTTATTTAATGTTCCCTTATGATTTTTAGAGGTTAAGTATAATTTTTGAAAATTTTTGGAGTACCCTAGGACACCCTAGGGTTTCGGCCAACATGAAAGAAACAAAATCAACACCCTAGAGACCCTATGGGTTTCGGCCACAATGTTTTAGGGTCCATAATGATGATAAAAATCCTTATAATGTTATTTAGTATTCCCTCATGATGTTTAGAGATTAAGAATAATTTTTGGGAATTTTTGGAGTACCCTAGGATACCCTAGGGTTTCGGCCAACAACAAGAACCCTTGTGTAGGGTTGGGTTTAAAACCTCAAGTGTTTGTTTATGTATTGCCATGATATAAGGGAGATGGAGGGTATTATGTGAATGTTTTACATGGCCTAGAGACCCTATAGGTTTCGGCCAAGTACCCTAATAGGGTGGAAAGTTAGGACTCATTTCAAGTAAGGGCCCCAAATGGCCCTATGGTAAGGTATGGTTGGTGTATAACAATTGATTTGGAGATTTTAATGGAAATTTTTCCATGCCCCATGGCCTTGAAGTTTCGGCCAAGAGCAAGATTAGGGTTAAAGGATTAGGGTTGGCCTTAAGTATGGAATCAAATGTTTCCTATGGCCTAGTATGTATGTATGGGATGTTGTTTGGGGAAGTTATGTGAAGCTTCATGAACCTATGGTTCCTTGGGGCTTTCAACCAAGGGCCTAACCTAGGGTTAGGGTTGGGTTAAACCTCCAAAGATGCTTGTGTATGAGTTACTAAGAAATATGTTTAAGTAAGATGGAAGAAGTTCTATGTTAACCAAACCCTTAGTTTGTATGTCATGAATTATATGTTAAGTCATAGATGTTTAGACATGTGCCATGATTTATGAATAATATGTCATGTTTTATGAATAATATGCATGTATGCCATGTCTTATGAATGATACGTATGTATGCCATGTTTCATGAATAAGATGTATGTATGCCATGTCTTATGAATGAGGTTAAAGTACATGCCTTTAAGGCATAAAGATGATGAATGACAAGTATGATGAATGAATGATGATGAATGAAAGATGATGCTTGTGTCTTTAAGGCATAAATATGCTAAACGGCACGGTCGATGGTCGACGGTACGACGGTCGTGAGGACTGGTAAATAGGCCGGTAGACGGGCCGAGCCGTAACAAGTTATGCTATGTTAAAGATGTCATGAATGTCTTATGAATGATGAAGCATGTAAAGTATTTTACTTTATGAATGGGCTTGTACCGGACCGAAGTATGGGTCCAAGGGATGGGCACCTTAAGAACGCCCCGGTTCTGGACTACCGACTATGCTGTCCACGGTTCTGGCACTACCGAAGCTGTGCAACAGGGATGGGCACCTTAAGAACGCCTCGGTTCGGGGACTACCGACTATGTTGTCCTTACCCTAGTAGGTCGAGGCTAGCTACCTCGTATTTACTTAGGGATACGCGCATATGATGAATGAATGTGGTACAAGCCAGGGCCCAATGAATGTTATGATTATGTTAAAGTATTTAAAAGCATGTTTTTAAAGATTAAGCATCCTTATATATATATGCAATTGCCACATGCATTCATCCATGTTATGCATTATACTTATGATAAGAACATTATGCAAAGTAAGTTTATGCAAGGTATGTTTATGCAAATGATTTTATGTATGTTTATGCTAAGTTAGAATGTCATGATTTTATTTATGTTCATGATAGTTTAGGATGCCATGATTTAATTATGTTTATGCTAGGTTAGAATGCCAGGATTTTATTTATGCTCATGTTAATTATGATGCCATGATTTAATTATGTTTATGGTAGGATAGAATGCTATGATTTTATTTATGTCCATGCTAAGTTATGTTGCCATGATTTAATTGTGTTTATGCTAAGTTCGGATGCCATGATTTTATTTAGGTTCATGTTAGGAATGTTTATGAGGTTATGTTATTATGTTTATGTCTATGCCAAGAATTATGTCATGCTATGAATGTTTATGATGTTTATGTCTATGCCAAGTATTATGCCAAGCCATGAATGTTTTTATGTTTATGTATATGCTATGCTATGAAAGTGACTAAGTTATGTTCAAGTCATGTCAAAGGTATGCTAAGTGCTCATAAAGACTTATGTGCTGAGTAAAGCATTAAGTATGTTAATGTTTAAGATGCTCATGATTAAGTGATGAATGGTTTTAGTAAGTAGGAAAGAGTCTTACTAAGCCTGTGTGCTTATAGTCTTATTTTTCTTATACCGCAGATCACGCAAGGGGACCGTAAGGAAGCAGCAGGAGTGCAATAAAGTATGTGTGTGATAATGACTTGGCCACGAGACTATATGTTTGCTCGTTTTATGATAGAACTTTACCTCTACTAGTATGTGCTTGAATGTGACTCTATGACATGATGCTATGTATGACATGATGCTAAGAATGACATGATGATAAGTATGACATGATGCTAAGTATGATATGATATGATGTTAGGTATAAAGTTAATATGTCAAGTTCCCATGTTATGATGTTAGGAAGGGTAGTAGGTGCATGTAGGTATAAGTTAAAGGTTTCCGCTGCATTATAATGTCTACATGCCCTAAGTATGTTAACGTAACGCTGCTTTATGAAAAAAAAAAAAGCGGGCGTTACATGTTCACCCTCTTTTGTTGCTTCCTTTTTTCCCCTCCTTTCGGCTTGTCTTTCTTTGTTTTTTTTTCTCCTTTTTTTTTTGGCTGAAAATTACAATTTTTTCTCCTTTTTTTTAGAGCAATAAAGCAAATAAGACTTGCTAAGTAAAAGAAAATGAACAAAATAAGATAGAGATTCAAGAACACAAAGAAAAAGATAACCAAATCGATTTAGAAAAACCAAAGCACTGATACAAAAATGATGTGAACCCAAAGAGAAGATGTCTCAAGAACTCACAATAAATTGAAGAAAGAGATAAAGATAGTCTAAATCAAAAAGATAGAGGATGAAATGAAAGAACCTCAACCTAATGCTTAGGAAAGCACGAACCTTGGTATAGAAGAAGTAGAAGATAAACGCCACAACCTTAGAATGGAGGTTGATAAGTCTTAAACACCACAAGGGAATGCCTTGATAAGTTCTATTTCAATGAAGAACCAACAAGTGAGAATCTTACCATGTTTTAGATTGAAATATGCCAAAAGTTACATGTTGTGGTTGCCACCCCCTTTATTTATAGCTATAGGGTGACCAAAAAACCCTAAAAGGTCAAAAGGAAGCCCATTTAGTAGACACCTATGTAGACTACATGTCATGCCCCGAGGAGTTGCTTGTCCGATACCGATCGGACAACTTCACCCTCAACCTGGCGAACAATCCGAAAACCTTACCTCTGCGACTCTCTCAGCCCGCCTATACCACAGCCGATAGGGCGGGAACAAGCCACTGAACCAAAAAGAAAACAATGTCGACGAGAAAAGCTGCGTACCGATTCGACTTACGACAAAACAAATATAATCAAAGGCCTCCATGGCACACAAAAGTACAACTATACCGCCATGAAGAAACGACACATCAAATCAAGAATACAGCAGCGGAAATATAATGAAAGAATAAACGAAAAAGGGTGCCAACATGTACCACATCAAACACAAAAAAACCAGGAAATCGTCTCAACTCACACTAACTGGGACAGGCTGTCGGGCGCTCCAGTCGATCATCCTGAAAGGGTGAAAAACAAGGCTAATGGGGTAAGTCTAAATAACTTAGCCAATATAGACCAATATGCACAGGAAGGTATACTACCAGTAAGTCACCATCTAACACAAACTGAAGAAAGATGCAATAATAAGAATGCATAAACTGAACCACCGAAAGGAAGTACATACCTGTGCCAATCCAAACCCAATAGTATACATGTTGTAACGCCCGCCCTTATATCTACTCTCGGGGCGGGGTTACGTACCATCAATCATATAGTTTTAACATAAAATAAAAAGCAAATGTACAAGGACTAAGTACTGAGCATGCTTGTTTAAAACTATCAAGTGATATTTACAAGTGCTAAGCATACTAGTCAGTGCATGCCAATCAGATATTATGCTTTAATGATTAGAACATGGTAGGTGCATAGCAAGTTCAGTAACACATAAATTATGATAGTGAGGTTATACATTCCATTGCAAGGCATCATGAATTCACATCCTAGAACATCATTTGAAATATCTTAATCAAGAGTTATTCTATAACATGATAGGTTCACAAGTAGTTCAACTCACAACATAATCAAGTATAAGAGTAATCACTAACATGCAAGAAAACATTAACATAAGCATAGTAAAGTAGATATAAGAATCTTTCTTTCCCGAGCCATCACCCCACACATCTTCAGCCCTCCTGCCTCTTCCTTTAGTTTAAGTGTCCCTTACCCTTATCTGCAGCATAAGACAACACATAAACTAGTAAGCACAAATGCTTAGTAAGGATCCTGTCCTAGTCGCAAAATCCATACGGAAGAATACAACATGTACACATAATGAATCATAAGCATGAGTTTATCATAGCATACTAAACATCAAAGTTTCTAAGCAAGCAGTATAAAGTATCTTAAGCATACCCTTCACATATAATAAATGTTTTCAAAACAATTCCATAAAGGTATTACTTAAAAATACTTTAACATCATATAGGGCCCAGTTGTGTACCACATCAAGCGCGTTCCCTAATGAATTGGGGTAGCGAGCCACCAACCCATTAGAGCAGGACCCTTCCGTCCTACCAGAGCCATGACCTTCAGTTAACATGTACCCCGGATTTGTTTAACGACCCCCTTCCGAGTCGGGTACACAACTTTCAAAGTAAAATACTTATCATGCTTTTATATATATGCTAAGGAGTACTCCAAATCCACTCTCAAGGGACACACCACTCTTCAAGGGTGCTCATGATCCCATAGGGACACACCACACAACATAAGGGGTGCTCTTGATCCCATACTTAGTGGAGTATCCTTTCAAGCATTTTATCATACACATCACATGCAATTCATAAAGGTGCCCCATGGGCTATAAGACATGCTCATACATACATCATATTTCAACCACTTAAACATACTTTATATATGACAAGATTGGTCACATAAATCATATTCATATCATAGGAAGTGGTAGCATGCTTCATGGGTTAATTGAGTTCTTCCTAACCCTAAAACTAGGGTTGGCCGAATGGTGTAGGGTAGGGGTAGGTTAGGTTTTTGACATCAAACATCCCATACAAGCATCACATATATATACATCATGTATCATACTAAGCATAGCATACATCATGGGAAAATCAACCTTCACAACCCTAATGTTTCATGCATGGACGAAAGTTACATGCTAGGGAAAGTTAAGTTTTCCAATCAAGCATTACATTTAAACATCACATGCATATACATATTATCTTACTAAACATAAACATATCTCATAGGGTAGTTTAACCTTCACAAACCCTAACCTATTCATGTTGGCCGAATGGTGTAGGGTAGGGGGAATTAGGGTTTTTGAAATCAAACATTCACACAAACATTTACACAAACACCTCACATACATATCATGCAACATATTAAGCATAGAATACATCATAGGATAATCATGCAACCTAAACCCTAATTCTTCTAGGGTTGGCCGAAAGTGTAGGGTAGGGGGAATTAGGGTTTTTGAAATCAAACATTCACACAACCATTTATACAAACACCTTGTCTACACTACTAAGCATGGATACATCATAGGATAATCATGCAACCCTAAACCCTATTTTTCATGCCTTGGCCGAAACATGAAGGGAAACAACATATATATATACCTTAAGTCCCAAGGGGTCTCCTCATGCATCAAGGAGTAGCCAAGGCCTCTCCCTTGGGGGTGGCCGAAACTTGCACAAGGGATTATTCCCTTTTTCGAAAACAAGGAAGGAGAAGAATCGTGTAACAACAATTACACTACAGGCGAGGGGATACTTACATCCTTTCGCTTGAATTTCACCTTCTCTAAATCCTTAGGGTACCCTTGGTTGAAGGAGGGGTGAGAGTTCCCTTTGCTAGAACTCCTCTAGAACCCTTGGCCCTAGTAGAGGGCAAGATCCTTGGATGGGGTCTTCTTCCTTCCAATTCCCTAGGGTTAGAACCCTAGGGTGTATTTTCGAAAAATGAAAAGGGAGATGAGGGCTTAGATTTCGGTGGGGAGAGTGGGGAAGAAGAAGAATGAAAGTTCTTTCTCCCTCTCCCTCCCTTCTCTCTTATTTATACTATTCTCATGAAGGGACATGTCTCTTCACTTCCCTAGCTTTAACTAGGGCGTCCCTTATTCTCTTAACATGAAACACCCTTGGTGCATTGGTTAAGACATGGTTAGTGTAACTAGGAGATTTAAGGTTCGATCCTTGCTTCCTCCTTTCTACATTTTCTTTTTATCACATTTTGCACTAATCCACATCAAAGCCCATTAAGCCAAGCCCATCATGACATTTCATAATAATGTTTCATGAATTCATAACATTACCTATGGGGGAAAAATTGGGGTGTTACACATGTCAACCAAATGCAATAATCAAGTGCAGCAATCACAACCAAATGCAGCAATGCATGCTCATGATGCAACATGGGTCACCCATAACGCCAGTCAGCCACCGTCGCATTTATGCAAAATCGAGTGGGTAGGGCTCTGACCGGGTCTTCCCTATACCTAGACAACCACCGTCCCGTATCACACAAAATCGAATGGGCAGGGTCTTGGACTTGAACGTACTTCGCCCTTGGAAAAAGTAATGCTCCCAACCCCCTATCTATCTTCGGACAGAGTAGGGGACCTGTCACAGCGCCGTGGCCTATAATCCACTAACGAAGAGTGGAACTGGGACTACACGATAGGTAATCTGGCAAGTCTGATGACCCATCTTAACCTCCAAGGAGTCAAAGGTCGTCAACGTATGCTCCTACACTAGTAGCATGTCCGACGACCCATCTCAACCTCCAGGGAGTCAAAGGTCGCCCACCTATGCTACGTGCATCGATGATGCATGTCACTATCCCATGCATCACCCACTGTCTAACTCTACTATCATCTACATGATATGTAGTAGTCCAGATAACCAGTATGCACCGTAGCCTAAATCCTAGCGCGAGGTATAAGGTAAGTTGTCCGTGAATCCAATACACGCAGTAATATGGAACAATAAGCCATAAACCTAAACAGTTAACAAGAACCGAAAGAAACGTATAGAAATGTAAAATACCAGGTATCCCTACTGCTATCCATAACTAACTATGCATAAAAATTTTACTATATCGAATATAGATAAGTCAAAGGTACCCGCCTCGATATGAAGAAGTTCATGCAACGAGAACCCCCCATCCAGAAATAATGTACGTGTCTGTGAACCAAGTCAATACCCTGCATCCAAGGTAAAATTTAGCTAATCATAACTTACTAAATTAGCTAACTTATTCACCAGACATAGTAAAGAACAAACCTTAGTTACTAGTCTACCAAGTTAACCACTACAATCTACTATAAGTTAATATCCTCTCCTCTTAATGAAAAGCCACAGCAACGCACCAAAAGGGACACCAAGGTTCTCAGTTAGAAATTACTGCCATGTGCCTAAATCAAACCAAAGGGAAACTCCACTCCTACCTTAATTACCACATAAGATCAATCCAACACACCAACCCAATCTAGTTCCCAGCTTCATCATCTGATCAGAAACAAAATAACCAAGAACAACAAATCTTCATCAAAACAGAGCTAATCAAAAACTACACGCGCTACTGCTCACTACAAACCGATCTTACATTCCCATCTCAAGCTCGCAGCTGGGACTACCATAACAGAAACAAAGATCAAAATGCATCCCATGATCGAAGAACTACAACTCCACACAGAATCAAAAATGAACTCAGATTCTTTATCCAGATTCAAAGCATAGATCTAAAAACCGACAAAAACCCAGATTAAGGTATCAACTATCTACTGCTCTAAAGCAAACCAAGTTCCATCCATCATCCATAGCTATTGAAATTCCAACATCCAAATGTAAAATCCAAATTCGAACAAGAATCACATAGAATTCTAACTCCAAATGCAAACAAACCTCAATGATCTATCCATCAGAAGTAACTCAAAGGAACATCTAAATCTTACCCAATCGCAAGCACCACTTGGCTCCCCACTGCTCTGAACTGACGAGAGGAACTACCTACTCTCGCACGTCCTTCCCCCAAGCTCCTGAATCTATTTCCCAACACTAAGAATCATCATAAACTCATCCAAGCATCGAAACAACTATGGAACAAACCTAAATCTTACATAAAAGTCCGCCGGTATCGCTCAAATAGAAACGACAATAGATCCGTAAATCTGGCCGGAAATCGAACAAACCTCGGTGAAAGCCTCACACGACTATAGATAGAGCGAGTGAATTGGCCCCTCCCCTCGTAGCACAAATCCGCGTCTCCTCCAACCTCCCAACAAGGAAGCGGTCGATCTCCTCATCGAGAGTCGCGTGGGCAAAACAAAACCTCTGGGAGTCGCTCGAAGAGGAAGGCGACTATTAATGGAGGAGAAGAAGAAGGAAAAGAAGGCTTCGAGGTCTTGCGATCGACGGAGCTCTCAAGGAGGAGAAAGAAGAGAAAAAGGGGAAAGAACTCGGTACGGGCGAAGGAAGTGAAGGAAAGAGATGATATAAGTTGGATATTTTGCAATTAGCCCCTCTAAGTTTAGCATATCAGACCAACACCCTTAGTCAGGCTCTTTAACCTTTTCCCTTCAATTTTCTGTATTTTAACACTACATAGACATATTGAGCTATTGGCACCATTACAACCCAAATAAAGTTAGAAATTTGGCCTAAATTGAACCTACAAATCCAACATTTACATAGACATAAGACTTAAGTGACTAGTTAAGCTTATCTAAGGTTTGAATTAGGTTGACTAAGTCATATGACTTGCTCTTGGTCAAACCTTCTTCAATGGTAGCTTTGGCCTTCACATCTTCAATTAGCACATTAAGTGCTTCCTTCATCTTTTTAGCCTTAGCCCTTGTAATTGGGCCTCCTTGGATGCATAATGGATCATCAACATCTTCTTAAGTGGGTTGAGCATGATCCATATCATTAGCTTATTGGGCAACTTGTTCACTTTTTTTTGACTCCATCAATTTCTTCTTCCAAGATCGCAAGCGCCTGACGCCACACTCCAGCAAGGTGGGTAGATATCCCCTCTTCACCTCACCCTCTCCCGATTGGGACAAGTTCCTTCCTTCGGCCACCATCAGTCCATCTTCTTCCTCTCCCAGTCGCCTTCACCACCGCCACACCACCTTCTTCTTGCATCAGATTAGCCAGTTCCTTCCAGATATGGATAGTTCCGATCAGCCACATTTCTTCTTGCCCGAATCTGGACGGCGACTTATCTTCACGACAGCACACTCATCCAATCTTCATTGAATATGCAAGCTTGGTTTAATTCCATTTGATGAATTGATTAGATCATTTCATTGTGGAGTTGGTTGGCTCTTATTTAGTTGTTGGATGTTGGTAGTTGATGTGTTGCTTGATTTCTGTCACGCCCCTAGAGGAGCTGCTAGTCTAATAACAATCAGACAGCACTTCTCCTGTACGACGGACAATTTGAAATAATATACAAAGGCCCTCATGGCCTACAACAATCCCAACCAACACGACTGGTATAGACAGTATAAAAGAAGAAAATCATGACAAGAAACATACTAAGACATACTTGGACTGTGAACCAGTGCAACTTACAACAAACCAAACTACATATATGCCCCTCTGGGGTCCACATACATACAATCACAACGACGATATAAAATACAAGAGCATAGACACAAAGAAATAATTGACTATTTTGGAAGACACTAATATGATGTTGCTCTTAATTTGTGATGTTTTTTATTTTTGCCCTTAGATATTTTGATATTTTTAAGGGCAATTTACTAAAAGGCGTACCCAAGAAAAGGTATTTACCAAACAGCGTACCATGGTTTCATTTTCACCAAAGGGCACACTTAATAATAGTGAACTTTCTCTTATACCCCTCCTGTTATCTATTGTCTTTCTCCTTCTCTCTCTCAGTAACAAATTTCGAGACGACTGCAGATACTTTTTCAGACTTTTATTTTAAAATAATATAATATGAAATCGGCGCTAAAAACGTTGTAAGGTAAACATCAAAAAAATATTTCAGTTAACAAATATCTCATCCAACGTGATTTAAAAATATAAATAAATAATTTTTATATTTGATTAATAGAAATTAATATATTAAATAATATTTAATATATATATATATATATAATATTAATAAATATATTAATATCTCATCCCACGCTGTTTATTAATAAATATATTAATAAATATATATAAATATATTAATATATTAATAAATATATTAATATATAAAAAAAATTTGAAAAAAAACATTGGCTGAAAATTAAAAAAAAAGAGCGTGTATTGATTTCAGGCCCACGCTGGGCCTGAAATCAATACATTCAGGCCCAGCGTGGGCCTGAAATATTTTTATTTCAGGCCCACGTTGGGCCTGAAATCATTTGATTCAGGCCCGACATGGACTCAAATTTTTTTTTCTATTTTAAAAATATATTAATATATAAAAAATCTATCAAAACACTTAATTTCATATTCAAACACAGGGCCTGAAGTCATCCCAGGAGGGTCTGAAGTCAAATAACTTCAGATCCTATAAATAATTAATTTAATAAATAATAATTAAATATAAAAAAAATTTAAAATTAAAAATTTTTTGTGCCCTGGCCCAAGGAGGGCCTGAAGTCTGATGACTTCAGCCCAAGGAGGGCCTGAAGTCATCATACTTCAGGCCCTCCATCATTCATTAAAAAATACATAAAAAAAAATTTATAAAAAGGTTTAATATATAATTACATATTATATAGGAGTGGTTTAGGTATATCAGTGAGTTTAGGTGCCGAAACATCTAACAGAAGTGGCCTAGGAGATGAGATTTTGGGTGCCGAAACATCTAATCTTGCTGTATTACCAATGCTATAGGAGTGGTTTAGGTATATCAGTGAGTTTTGAGCAAAACTCACTGATGGACCTACAATATTTGGAATTCTGAAAACCCTATATCAGTGGACAGGGTTGAGCTAGGAGATGAGATTTTGGGTGCTGAAACATCTAATCTTGTTGTATCACCAATGCTATAGGAGTGGTTTAGGTATATCAGTGAGTTTTGAGCAAAACTCACTGATGGACCTACCATATTTGGAATTCTGAAAATCCTATATCAGTGGACAGGGTTGAGCTAGGAGATGAGATTTTGGGTGCCGAAACCTCTAATCTTGTTGTATCACCAATGCTATAGGAGTGGTTTAGGTATATCAGTAAGTTTTGAGCAAAACTCACTGATGGATCTACCATATTTGGAATTCTGAAAACTCTATATCAATAGACAGGGTTGAGCTAGGAGATGAGATTTTGGGTGCCGAAACCTCTAATCTTGTTGTATCACCAATGCTATAGGAGTGGTTTAGGTATATCAGTGAGTTTTGAGCAAAACTCACTGATGGACCTACCATATTTGGAATTCTGAAAACCCTATATCAGTGGACAGGGTTGAGCTAGGAGATGAGATTTTGGGTGTCGAAACCTCTAATCTTGTTGTATCACTAATGTTATAGGAGTGGTTTAGGTATATCAGTGAGTTTTGAGCAAAACTCACTGATGGACCTACCATATTTGGAATTCTGAAAATCCTATATCAGTAGACAGGGTTGAGCTAGGAGATGAGATTTTGGGTGTCGAAACCTCTAATCTTGTTGTATCACCAATGCTATAGGAGTGGTTTAGGTATATCAGTGAGTTTTGAGCAAAACTCACTGATGGACCTACCATATTTGGAATTCTGAAAACCCTATATCAGTGGACAGGGTTGAGCTAGGAGATGAGATTTTGGGTGCCGAAACATCTAATCTTGCTGTATCACCAATGCTATAGGAGTGGTTTAGGTATATCAGTGAGTTTTGAGCAAAACTCACTGATGGACTTACCATATTAGGAATTCTGAAAATTCTATATCAGTAGACAGGGTTGAGTTAGGAGATGAGATTTTGGGTGTCAAAACCTCTAATCTTGTTATATCACCAATGCTATAAGAGGGGTTTAGGTATATCAGTGAGTTTTGAGCAAAACTCACTGATGGACCTACTATATTTGGAATTCTGAAAACCCTATATCAGTAGATAGGTTGAGCTAGGAGATGAGATTTTGGGTGTCGAAACCTCTAATCTTGCTATATCACCAATGCTATAGGAGTGGTTTAGGTATATTAGTGAGTTTTGAGCAAAACTCACTGATATACCTAAACCACTCCTATAGCATTAGTGATATAGCAAGATTAGAGGTTTCGGCACCCAAAATCTCATCTCCTAGCTCAACCCTATCTACTGATATAGGATTTTTAGAATTCCAAATATAGTAGGTCCATCAGTGAGTTTTACTCAAAACTCACTGATATACCTAAACCCCTCTTATAGCATTGGTGATATAACAAGATTAGAGATTTCGGCACCCAAAATCTCATCTCCTAGCTCAACCCTGTCTACTGATATAGAGTTTTCAGAATTCCTAATATGGTAAGTCCATCAGTGAGTTTTGCTCAAAACTCACTGATATACCTAAACCACTCCTATAGCATTGGTGATACAGCAAGATTAGATGTTTCGGCACCCAAAATCTCATCTCCTAGACCACTCCTATTAGATGTTTCGGCACCCAAACTCACGGATATACCTAAACCACTCCTATATAATATGTAATTATATATTAAACCCTTTTAAAAAAATATTTATATTTTTTTATATGAATGATGGAGGGTCTGAAGTCTGATGACTTCAGGCCCTCCTTGGGCCTGAAGTCATCAGACTTCAGGCCCCAGGGCACAAAAAAAATTTTAATTTTAAAAATATTTTTTTATATTTAATTATTATTTATTAAATTAATTATTTATAGGATCTGAAGTTATTTGACTTCAGACCCTCCTGGGATGATTTCAGGTCCAGTGTTTGAATATGAAATTAAGTGTTTTGATAGGTTTTTTTATATATTAATATATTTTTAAAATAGAAAAAAAATTTGAGTCCACGTCGGGCCTGAATCAAAAGATTTCAGGCCCAACGTGGGCCTGAAATAAAAAATTTCAGGCCCATGCTGGGCCTGAAAGGTTTGATTTCAGGCCCAGCGTGGGCCTGAAATCAATACATGCTCTTTTTTTTTAATTTTTAGCCAACGTATTTTTTCAAATTTTTTTTATATATTAATATATTTATTAATATATTAATATATTTATTAATATATTAATATATTTATATATATTTATTTATATATTTATTAATAAAGAGCGTGGGATGAAATATTAATATATTTATTAAATATTATTAATATATTTATTAATATTTTTTATATATATTAATATATATATTAAATATTATTTAATATATTAATTTCTATTAATCAAATATAAAAATTATTTATTTATATTTTTAAATCACGTTGGATGAGATATTTGTTAACTGAAATATTTTTTTGATGTTTACCTTACAACGTTTTCAGCACCGATTTCATTTTATATTATTTTAAAATAAAAGTCTGAAAAAGTATCTGTAGTCGTCTCGAAATTTGTTACTGAGAGAGAGAAGGAGAAAGACAGTAGATAACAGGAGGGGTATAAGAGGAAGTTCACTATTATTAAGTGCGCCCTTTGGTGAAAATGAAACCATGGTACGCTGTTTGGTAAATACCTATTCTTGGGTACGCCTTTTGGTAAATTGCCATATTTTTAATGTTTCCCATGTTCCATGAGATATTTAATTATTCAAACCCTTCTATGTTAAGCAAAGTGTGAGACATTAAGAGTGATTGAAATTAACTTTACTATTAGCAAATAATGACAAAATATTTTATTTTATTTATTTAAAAAAACATATATGATACCATCGATATTCAATCGATACCAGATTAGCAAGATGCACTTGCATGACTTATTCAAACTCTACACTTGTCATCAATCCATTTTGATCCCAATCAGATTATTTTGGTGTCATCTGTGAAAATTTTCAAGTGAGACATTGAGATGAGAAACATCCAAAGAAACTATGAAGAAAGACAACTTGTTACCAAAGGAAAGGGTTCAATTGCATTCCACTGCTTCCAAGGATTGACCCCCTCCCTTCATGATGGTCTGAGTGGGTAGTATCAGACACTGTAGAAGAGATCTTTCGACGATAGTTCTCTGTGAATCCTCATTCTTAGGAGAGCCGAGAAGGATTTCTGCTCATCAAGAGAAACAGTCTAGGAAATCAACAATTCAAGAATCATTCTGAGAGATAGGGAGAGGACGAACCAACACTACAAAAAACCCGTCTTTAGCAACAGAATTAGAGATGAAAATATATGTACATCTCTATATTAGAGACAAAATTAACATTAGAGACAGGCTTTGTAAGATCGTTGGCGTTGCTAGAGGGGGTGAATAGCAAATTTCGACTTCGTTCTTCTACCTACGTTGTTAGTTGCGCAAGCGAAAATATAATAAAGTAAAACTAACAACTAAATAATGCTAACAATACCGATTTACTTGGTATCCACCACCAAGAGGTGATTAATCCAAGAATCCTTCGGTGGATCACTCCCCGGATGACCTCCGGCTAGCCCTTGTCGCTCCTTGTGGGTGGAGAAACCTCGTCACAACACCTCGACAATATCTGAGCACCAAGACTACTAATGAGCTCTAACCAAGCTCATTTCGTCAAAGCTCCTAGCCCAAACCGAGTTCTCTTTAAATAGAACTCAAGCTGGAAAACCCGCTGGTAGTCGACTGCTCCCAGGGCAATCGACTGCCCCCACCCAGATTCGACCATTGACACCCCCAACGTTCGAATATTGGCTACCACCAGTTGACTGCTCCCAGGGTCAAATACACACTGTGAGTTTTGGCAGTTGACTAGACAATCCCCAGTCGACTGCCCAGCTTACAACAACACTCCTACTCACTCCGTTGACCCTCCTCCACGCGTGCCTTCAAGTACACTCCCTTGGCTTGCCCCTTAAAGTCCTCTTCCACCGACTATCGTCCCTCGGATACGCACGCAAGTCCTCGACTTGCCTCCATGCCACCCTTCACGTGTGTCATTTGAAGTCCACTTCCCGGCTTCGCCTTGGAGTCCTCCTCCCTCGGCTCTTGTTCCTTGACTTAGCTGACTCTTCACCAGCAGCCTTGACTATTGTCTTCACGCCCTCTTCGTCTTCGGCCCTCGTCCCTTCGATGCACAGAAGCCTCCAGCTTGTCTCCATGCCATCCTTCACGTATGCCTCGAAGTCTGCGCCCCTCGCCTCATCATCCCTGCTATGCCAAGGTCCCTCGGGTGCACACAAGCCTCCAGCTTGTCTCCATGCAACCCTTCACCATACCGAAGTCGTCCAGCCAAGTCAATATGTGTAAACCTGCAATCCTGCACACTCAATTACACATATTAGATCACAAGGAAAAACCTAACTTAAACCCTTTGCCCAAACATCAAAATTCATGGTCACTCCGGACCATAAATTGCCTCAACAATCTCTTCCTTTTTGATGTTTGGCAATACGTTTAAGTTAGGGAAAACAAATAGTAATAAGTAGCAAAAACAATGCTAAACAAACAACTGGACTTACGTTGCCAAGACTCCATCTTGGACTTACACCGCCAATGCATATGCAATACAAACATACATGGATCCTATCCTAAGGCATCCCCACACCTAACCCTCCAAGTTAGGATTTTTCCAAAACGGGCTTTTTAAAGCTTCTCCAAAGCTCCCCCTACATTGGACTTACAAAGGCTTTTTTAAGAACCTCTCCAAGGTTCCCCTTACACCAAGAATGGAGCAACCATGCTCCCCCTTCTTCTAAGCTCCCCCTAAACCTAGGGTTTCTTGCAAAAGTGTGTTTGGTTTCCCAAATTAAACCCAACACTTCTCTCCCTTTGCCTAACATCAAAAAGACCCCAACAATATCCCAATTATTGGTTCTTTTAATCCCCAATGAGTGTACTAGCCCCCCATACATTTGTTTTACACCATTTGGACACCTTTCCAGCTGCTGATATAAAAATCAACCCTGACTAGTTGACTGCCCCCCAGGGCAGTCGACTGATACTCTGAAAATCAACTTTTCTAGCTAAATTCAGAAATACGCCAGAAATTCCATAAATCTCCAAAAAATTCTCAAATTTGTGGAGATATTTGTGGTACTCATACCTACTTGGGAAAAATACATTCCATAATGTATCTATCACCATTTCCATGTTTGACACAAAACCCAAATTTTTCTATGAAAATTAAGGCAACTAGGAGGCAACCTCCCCCTTAACCTATGTCTTCTCCCAATTTTCAATTTACGAAGGTTAAGTTCTACCCAACTTAACACCATAACACCCAGTTAAGTTATACCCCAACTTAATATCACATATTTTTCTTTTGTTAAGTTAAACCTAACTTAACAACCCAAGTTTTCCATTCCTAGAACCTTCTAGAAAATCCTAGAAATCATGAAAAAATCTAAAAGTTTGCAAGCACATTTGCTAGGATATATCCTATCCTAGAAAAAAAATAGTTCCATGAAAAATATCAAATGTGCTTGACTTTTGGTACATCCTCTAATTTCCTCAAAAATGATCATTTCGTATCAACTTTGAAATTTATCTATAATTCCATGTGTTTGCTAAGGCTTACCATTATAGTTTGACATATAGAATTGTCTTCAATTCTCCCCTTTTCCTTAGGTATTCTTAATATGATCAAATCCTCTTCTTCTTATCTCTTAACCATAGATAAATATGTACTTATCAATCTTCCTTGAATTCCATGATATTCATACCATTAAATCATAAGGCAAACCTTTATTCAAGGAGAATAAACAAGGATTTTAATCTTAAGGTCATATTCTATCATCCAATATACCTTTTCTATCTAACCCTTATAGATCAGTCGACTGCCCCTGGGGCAGTCGACTGCCAAAACAAACAAAATGTTTTCTGGGTAAGATCAGTCGACTGGTACCTGAATTTCATATTTCAGCCTAATTTCAGAAATGTCTAATTAATTCCACAAATCTCTAAAAAATCTAAAATTTCGTGGAGAGATTTGTGGATCATATGTCTACTTGGGAAAAATATGTTTCTAAACAAATGTACTCCAGATCCCAAGGTTGGTACAAAACTCAACTTCTCCTAAATTGTATCATTTAAGCTCCTCCAAAAGTCCTAATTTTGACTTCTCCTCAATGTATCTTCTTATACTTGATCATAGTTCATTTCTATCACTGAATTATATGACATTTACACCTTAAACCCTAATTTTATCAATTATATTCCGATTTTTACCTTTTCTCCATAAGTCTCCTTTTAATGTGCCAATTCTCTAGGATTAAGACTTACCCTAGTCTTCCAACCCTTTTGGCACATTTCCTAGTCCACCTAGACTTCCTAGAGAACTCATCTCTTGAGATCCATTTACCATGGACCCCAAAGGCTCCTAGAGCTCCCCCCTTAAACTCTTATCCCTAGCCACCTCCCTAGGTGACTCAATCTATACTAGACCACACTGGTGTACCCCCGGTGATTCTTGGCCTACAAAATGAACCCTCTTAACCTTAGACACCTTATCTTTGGTTAAGTCATTTTATTTTCCTTTGAATGGCACCCCCTTGCCATTTTTGGACTTCTCCTTCTTGCCATACTTATATGCTTCCCTAGCATATTTCTTTTCCTTGGCATTGGAGACATTAGATCGGTATCCCAAACCCGATCTATCATAGTTGGATTTTAAACTACCCAACACCATATCTAAACCCTTAGATCTAACCTTGAATCTTTCTAGGGTCTTTTCCAATGTATCAAGTTTTGCCCTCAAGGCTTGATTTTTCCTTTCCAAGTTTCTAACCTTAGTGTCTATATGTCCACTTTAGACATTCCTAGACCTATCCACTTTTCTAGGCATATGTCTCCTCTTCTTGGGATTAATGCCTTGATCCTTAGGTCCTAAGGTCTTGGATTTTTCATGATGCATGCTTTTTTTAGGATTTTGACCTACCTTGTTAGCCCTATTCCTATCATTATACTTAAATCCAAAATTATGCACCATCAAGTATTTTTCATTAATTCTAGCATGCATGGAGGAGTAATTGGCACTATTTTTGACATGCATGGAGGAACTTGAACTTGAATTATATTTTAATTTAAAGTTAGGGATTACTTCTCTTACCCTTGTAGCTCCTCCTTGTTATGAGCTTCTCTTCTTCTTTTCCTCCTTCTCCCAACTTCTTAATTGCTTCATTTTCTTTAGTTCTCCTTTTCTTGGATATTTTGTGTGATAATGCCCTAATTCTCCACATGTGAAGCATCTAATCTTTGTAGGACTGGTGTCGTCGATAGAGGGGGTGAATATCGACCGAAAACTTCTCGCGAAAACATCGTAGAAAAATTCGTCGATTCGTTCTTAAACAGAGCGTTAGTAGCAGTAGAAAAATAATAGAAAGAATAAAAGAAATAACAACACAGCAGACACGCGGAATCTATTTACTTGGTTCCCGACCCCCCTGGGTCAGTACATCCAAGGCCTATGTACTCAGCGTGAGTCCACTATTGGTCTCCTTTTCGGACTTTTCGGAGGCGGAGAAACCCGTCTTACAGTGCATAAGTACAATCACAAAGATAATAAATTAAGTGCGGAATAATAAAAGCAAACCGAACAACAAGGATTTGAAACTCAGCCGATCTTGACCTTCGAAGTGCCGCGCACTTCCTCCTGGAGCCTCCCGGTCGTAGAGCCTTGTCTTTAGCGCGTTGTCGTCGGTCAGAATGCTCAGAATCGTTCTTGGAAGTTGTGTCTGAAGCTGAGGGCTCGAGGCCCCTTTTATAGGCTTCATTCGGGCGCCTGTGATGATGGCGGCGCCCCTATAGACTTGGTCAAACTTTATCCCCGCGCTGAACTCATCGCAGCTGATAAAACCTTTGACCAGGGCACCCCAGACCTCCAAGGCGCCTGAATGAAAGCTTATTTCTGTTTCGAACTCGAAACAGCAAATACAGCTTTCAACTTGGGTGCCTATATCATCCCGAGCGCTTGAATGGAAGCCTATTCTGCCTTCTCCACGAAACTTGTGTTTTTGCTCTTTGGGCCAGGCGCCCCTATTGATGGGGGCGCCTGGCTTCAATGCTTCCAACTGCCTTCTGTGTGATTTCCCTGCTTTGTCTTCCATTCTTGGTACCTGCAAGATACACAAATATAAAGCAAATATACACACAATATTAGCCTTAAGGACTTGGTTCTGGCTTCGAATTTCCACGAAATCCTAGGTCGAACAGACACAAGTTCCCACCCCCCCCCCCCAAAACGCGCCTTTCACCTACTCCTTTCAGGAGATGGTTGCCACCCCAGTCCTTCGGGTGGACTTTTGCTTAGCCTCCGATACTCCCGGATCTCGAGACGTCTGAACCCCGACCCGTCTCTATTTCTGTCCTTAGTCATCGCTCAGCTAAGTTGCTCAATCCCTCGGACCAAGACTTCGTGCCCAAACCCTAGGTCCAGGACTTCATTGCCCAACCCTTGGCCAGGTCTTCTTACCCAATTCCTCGAACTAGGTCTTCGGTGCCCAACGCTCGGCCAGGTCTTCTTGCCCAGTCCTCGACCAGGACTTAGTGCCCACCTTCCGAGCAGGTCTTCGGTGCCCAGCCCTTTACCAGGACTTAGTGCCCAATCCATGATCAGGACTTAGTGCCTAGGTTTACTAGGACTTTGGTCCATTTTGTTACTCCTCTCTTAACTCCCCTTCCCTTGTTCAATGTATCACTGACTTAAGTATATTGTCAAACATTAAAACATTTAGAGGAGGACATCACTGATGCAACTTGCACCAACAATCTTCTTTTTCTTTTCTTGGGCTTCTCCATTCCTACAACTCATGTTAGATTTAAACGGAATTGAGATGAGTGTAGGATTTACCTCCTTTTTCTTACCATTTGGATACTTATCCTTGTAGTGTCCCTTTTCATTGCATCCAAAGCATGTGATATGATCCTTGGTCTTTGCTTTGGTGGAGGTTGGAGCTTCTTCTTGCTTTTGCATGGATGAGGGTCTCTCCTCCCCCTCAATTCTTGAGATTGATACTTCCTCTTCTTCTCTTGAGGAAGTTGATGATTTTTCACTTAATTCTTCCACTTCACTTGATGATGTTGATAACCTCTCACTCTCTTTTTCCTCCTCTTGAGCTATCGAGCTCACTTCCTCGGGCTCTTCCACTAATTGAACTCGTAAGATTTTCATGGAATTCTCTTATCTTTTTCCATAGCTCATGTGCATTTTGATATTCCCCTACACCACCAATTACATTGTTAGGCAAAATATTAAGTAAAATTGCAATTACCTTTTCATTTACCTTTGATTGATTTTGTTGTTCTTGATTCCAATATCTTGGTCTAAGCTTCTTCCCGTGTTTATCCTTTGGAATCTCGAAGGGCTCTTCAAGCGCAATCCTAAGGTCACACTCCATTCTGAACCATATCTCTATTCTCATCCTCCAATAATCGAAATCTCCATGATCGTAAGCCGGTGGAGTGTAGATATCATCCCCTAGCTTATCTTCCATCATTTTCCCTCTAGCATTCTTGCTCCCTCGGCGATTAGTCCGTAGAAGAGCGGTCCAAGCTCTAATACCACTTGTAAGATCGTTGACGTTGCTAGAGGGAGGGGTGAATAGCAAATTTCGGCTTCGTTCTTCTACCTACGTTGTTCGTTGCGCAAGCGGAAATACAATAAAGTAAAACTAACAACTAAACAATGCTAACAATACCGATTTATTTAGTATCCACCTCCAAGAGGTAACTAATCCAAGAATCCTTCAGTGGATCACTCCCCGGATGACCTCCGGCTAGCCCTTGTCGCTCCTTGTGGGTGGAGAAACCTCGCCACAACACCTCGACAATATCTGAGCACCAAGACTACTAATGAGCTCTAACCAAGCTCATTTCGTCAAAGCTCCTAGCCCAAACCGAGTTCTCTTTAAATAGAATTCAAGCTGGAAAACCCGCTGGTAGTCGACTACTCCGAGGGCAGTCGACTGCCCCCACCCAGATTCGACCGTTGACACCCCCAACGTTCGAATATTGGCTACCACCAGTTGACTACTCCCAGAGCAGTCGACTGGTCCAGGGTCAAATACACACTGTGAGTTTTGGCAGTCGACTAGGCAATCCCCAGTCGACTGCCCAGCTTACAACAACACTCCTACTCACTCCGTTGACCCTCCTCCACTCGTGCCTTCAGGTACACTCCCTTGGCTTGCCCCTTAAAGTCCTCTTCCACCAGCTATTGAACCTCGGATGTGCACACAAGTCCTCGACTTGCCTCACTACAAGAAAAAAGACCTATTGTGACATTTATTTTATGACACTTAATAGTAAATGTCATTATAAACTAATTACAATGACACTTATTAAAACAGAGATATTTTATAAATAAAATATCTAATTAGACCGTTTATCATGACACATTTATAAATGTCTTTATAAATCTAAAGATTTTCTTATTAAAACAGATAATTTATTTATTTTTTAAAATTTATTTAATTAAACTTTTTCTCGAAGACTCCTCCAACTTAACCTTAATCGCGCGATCGAGCAAAAATACCTCCACGAACCCTAAATTTTTCGCTCGCCCGCGCGCGAACATACTCCTTCTCATTCAATACGACGCCATAAGTTTTCACTCGCCCGCGCCAGCACGCGAAAACCTAAATCGCAGCCTGCTCGATCGCCCCTCCTTTCTCCCTCGCTCCCTGCTCGATCGCCCCTCCTACGCAAGTGCCTCAACGCCCCTCCACCTAAGCGAGCCCTCCCCCTACGCGAGTGGCTTCAACCAGCGCACCTCCACCAGCGCGGTCTGGGCTGCGCGAGCGCCTCCCCACGCACGGTGCTCCTCCCCACCACGCTGTCTGCCCACCAACGTTGTCTGCCCTACTCGCGCGCCTCCCTATCAGCACGGTCATCTACCCTACTCGGCCCTCCTCGCCACACGCGCACCTCCCCGACCACCAAAGCCATCTGCCTCGCTGTCTACCCCGCTGAGTTCCTCTTCCACCATCTCATGATCTGAAGCCCTAGTTTGCAAGGTTTTTGTGCGCTCTGTTTAATATTTCCGATTGAAGGTGAATTGAATTCAAGTTCTGTGCCACACACGCACCTCCCCACCAAAGCCATCAGCATGGTAATCAGAACTCAGTCATGGATATTGATTTTGCATCCTCTTGATTTCTTTGTTTTCTATAACTATAAGATGATTTCTTTGTTTTTGAGCTTTACAAAGTTACCTACAGTTTTTGTTGTCTTTTGTAAGATTTGGATATTGCCTTCTAGATTTTTCTTATGGCAAAGAGGATAAACATATAATAATCTTGTTGATTCATGCATGTTTATTTTTTATATAGTTAAAATTATGTTATTTCTCACTATAATATCCATCTTATGTATTGATTCCTCATAGTCAATTATTACTGATGATGATTAATTTATGATTATCCAGAAACCTATTCATGACACTGTTGCTTTTAAAGAAGAAACTGGTGGAATTACAGTTGATGTAGCACTTCAGTGGTAATGTACTTTTGTGTTGTATTTATAAACAAGTTGTCAATCTGTGTCAACTAACTCCTTTCATATGCCATGGACATGTCAAACATCTGTTTGTGCTTCATTATCTTGATTATGGTTGCTTTTAACCCTTTCCAATTATATCATTGGCTCTTTATTTCATTAGTAGAATATGATATAAGGTTCTTATTCTTGGCATAAAGAAGCATGTCAGTTGAATTTTAATTGCCTCAAACAGGTGTGCTGATTCGTATAGCGATACAATTCTTGGTTATGCTAACAGCATCCGCACAATTGATGGTGGAACCCATATAGACGGGTTGAAAGCTTCATTAACAAGAACTATCAACAATCTGGGAAAGAAATCTAAGCTTACCAAGGTATTAAATAACCAATGATTATTATATGTTGTCAAAATTCCTGTTTCCTGTGAAAAAATGACATACCTAGCACATTTTAGGGAATTGAAAATGGATGTTTTCAAAGGTCTCTATAATACCAATTATTTATAAATGTATGCATACTGTTATGAGGGGTTATTTGTTCTTCATGACAAACAAAAATCATTATTTATTTTTCAGATCAAGAATTTCCTTTGATTCATTCTACAGATTGAAACCTTCAGCGTTCATACAAGTCACACTAATTTTTGACAGATATAATAGTTAATTAAGTTCCAAATGGCGGTGGAAGTTAATTTGTTCTTCATGAATGATCTCACTTTCTGCAGTTCCTTTTTATTTTTGAATTTCTACTTAATTTTACCTTAGGACATGCCTTGTTTGTTCTTCTAGTAAACTGTTCAACAATTGCACTTGAGACTGCTAAAATACTCAATCTTCTGCAGTCATTTAATGGCAAAAAGTGGGAGAGATTTAATAGCGAAAAGGTTGCATCACTTGCATACGGTAGAATCCAAGGGAAATCGGCTCTTATTGCTCATTTCCAGAACTCTAGTCTCATGAACTAAGATAAACACTGCTGTCCTATACTTTTTCATACGGACGGTCCAAATGCTGGAGATCAGGTAAGGCATTGTGTGCTAATATTCATTGCTCAGATATATTTCTTGGTGGCAAGAAATAAATCTGAGCAATTCATTGCTCAGATTTATTTCTTGTGTTTATTGCTGGTGGTTTATTGTGTAATTAATGTGGTGGTTAGCCTAACCTAATCAGGAATTGCATTATTTTATGTCCTCAACTGTCTTGTGGTGGTTAGACTCATCGAAGATACTTAGGGTTCGTGCACCTCTTGATTTCTTTAATGCCTAAGTTTGCTTTAATGCTAGTTATATATTAGAATCAAATATACTTGTTCTATATTAGAATCAAATATATGAACAATTATGCTTTAATGCTTTAATCCTTTAAGTTTCAATATTAAGGTGCACTAAATATACGAAGCTTTAGAATAATGTTTACCGTGTTCAAATATACGTGCTTTAATCCTTTAAGTGGGCCAGGTTGGCTTCCTATTCTATTTGAAGTTAGGCATCACAGTTTTTCTTTTGATTAATACAAGTTCCTAGATAATTCATTGAAACGAGTCAAACATCCATGAACAAACACTGACTAAGTTTATAATATAGCACTTTCCTCCATTGGAGAGATTTAGTGAACTATCTTCAATACTTTTGCTTTTCAGTTTATGCAAAATGTGGGCATCAGTAAGTTTAACTTTGACTTGTTTGTGTTCATGTGTTCATGAGCTAAACTTGTCACATGTTCATGAACAATAATAGAACTTGTTGGCTTTTCAAGAATGTTTAACTCATGAACATTGACACACACTTATAACCTAAATTTCCATTAAGAAAGTTTGCTGTAAGCATTATTTATCTATAAATATTACTAGAACTTGAAAATTTATTAAAATTGGTGCCTAAAATCTAGACCTGTGGTTGAAATTAATTACATGATTAATTCACTCAAAATAACTTTTTTCTTTACTGACTTGAATCTATGATTACTTATGACTTATGGTACAAATGAAGAAACACAGGTAGCAACAATTATGTTCAATGATTTCTAAGGTTCATTGTTGTTTCTCAGATGTTGTAGTAAAATTGGTCTCCTTTCTGTTTCAGATAGTTATGGAACAACTCCAACTTCTAAAGGTCTGATTCCTGTCTAGACTTTGTAGCACTTGATAAATAGGACTCTTTTTTGTGATTATCTACTCTTCCTTTATTGTATAATTTATGTGCACTTAATTCGACAATATCCTTAATTGTTGAAAGTAAATAAGAAATTAGATGAAGAAAGTACTTAATCAACCAGACGCCGGAAAGCAATAATGGACAGTTGAAATTGTGTTGCTTACTTTATTTAGATTTGCAAGTATCTTCGTGTCATTTGAAACAACATATATGAGAATCTAGTGGAACGTTTTGTAACTGTAGTGGCATGTTCAGACAGAAAAGCATAAAATTGAAGAGAAAAACACTCATGACGAAGAAAATATCGGTAGGTTGCTGAAGGAGAAGGAGAAAAATGACAAAAATACTTCAGAACTTGCTAAGGAGTTAGAGATTGTAAAAAGGACATACAAGGAGCAATTTCAGCGTATGGAAACAAAATCAAAGGAGCATCAGGAGGAGTTCGAACAAAAAGTAAAAGAAGTTGAATCCTATTTGGAAGAATCAAGAAGCAGAATGAAACAGCTAGAGGCAATTTCAGAATCCAAGACCCAAAATTGGAATCACAAGGAACATGTTTTTCAGAAATTTATAAATTTACAACAGCAGTCAGTGAAGGTATTCCTCGCTTGTATTTCTATACTTCTCCTTTTGATTCTTAAGACTGATCTCTTTGTGTTTCATTAGGAGTTGAGGTCAACCTTTTGATTTTTATTTTTAGTTGATATTAGTATTCAATTATGTTGGATCGAGAAATGCGAGAGAGGGGGGGGTGAATGTCGCAAATTGTTCGGATTTAAAAAAGAGTAAGTGCGTAGCGGAAATAAGACACAAAAAGCAACACAACGCTAACAAGGTCGTTTTACTTGGTTCGGAGCTTGGGTCGACTCCTACTCCAAGGCCCACGGTCGTTGACCGTTTACTTTGAGCAATTCTATGATGCGTAGAATAAGTACAGAAGAGAAATACAAATTGCAATAAGAAAGATAACACTTCTGTATTTACCAACTCCCAGGGTAGGCTCGAGTTTCGGTGCAGCGGGAGGTCGACGGCGCTTCGGACTTGAGTTGAGAAGTTCCTGGAGCAGAGCGCGGTCGTCGGAGCGTTTGGATGCGTTGAATGAAAGTTGTAGAGCGTGGAAGCGTCGCAGTAAGTGATGCTCTGAAGAAGGAGGTCGAGGGCCCTTTATATAGGGCCTAGGGGCGCCCTGGTCGACGGGGGCGCCCCCCACGTGGCAGCAGATCCAGTTTTAGCTCGGTCGCCGTCTGATCCCCTTATCCTCGGGATCCGGTTTGACCGGGGCGCCCGTAGGGCTCAGGGCGCCCGACTTGACCGGTCAAAGGCCTCATCTCTTCGGCTTCGCAGGGATGCGCTTCGGCAGCTGGCAGTGGGGGCGCCCGAGACACGCGGGGCGCCCGCGACAAGCGGGGCTAAGCGCGTCGAGGTTGTTACAAACTTGGGTTGACCTTGGGGGCGCCCTGGTAGTCCGGGGCGCCCTGCTCAGCTTCTGCCTCACTCCTTCGAGGCTCTCTGAGCTGCAGATACTCAGTCCTTCGATCCTGCATCCAGGGTTAGTCCAAATAACAATTATATTTTATACAGCTTTAGCTGTCTTGGTTCTGACTTTGGTCTCCAAAATGGAGCCCTAGGTCGAACCGACGCCTAATGTTCCTTCAAGGGGAACGCGTCCTCACCTACTCCTCTCGGGAGAGTTTACCTGGTGCCAACCGGATCCTCCAGTTGGACTTTTGCCCGGCAGTCCTTCGCCAGGTCTTGAGTTACCAAGCTGCCCTTCGCTTGGTGCCTAGCTGCCCTTCGCTAGGTCTTTTCTTCTGGCAATCCTTCGCCAGCCTAGCAGTCCTTCGCTAGGGCTTTAGCATTCTGGCGGTCCTTTGCCAGTGCCTAGCAGTCCTTTGCTAGGGCTTCTCCTGTCTGGCAGTCCTTCACCAGTGCCTAGCCTTCCTTCGCTAGGGCTTTTCCTGTACACTCAAGAAGCTTGTTAGACAACAACTAACCCTTAACTTTTGAACCCTTTTGCCAATATCAAAACACAGGTTTGACTTGGGTGCATTCTGCACCAACAATCTCCCCCTTTTTGATATATGGCAACCTAGTTCAAAAAGTTAAGGAAAAAATGCTGAAATTGAAATCCTAAGTTAGATTCCCTCCCCCTGGAAGAAATCTCCCCCTAGGTTTTTCAGAAAATGGGTGGTGTGAGTTATGTACTTAGAAGATTTCAAGTTTTGAAAAATTTCAGACTTAGAAAATTTTCAGTTTGGAAAATTTCAGACTTAGAAAATTTTCAGTTTGGAAAATTTCAGACTTAGAAAATTTTCAGTTTGGAAAAAATTTTCAGACTTAGAAAATTTTCAGTTTGGAAAATTTCAGACTTAGAAAATTTTCAGTTTGGAAAATTTCAGACTTAGAAAATTTTCAGTTTGGAAAAAATTTTCAGACTTAGAAAATTTTCAGTTTGGAAAAAAATTTCAGACTTAGAAAATTTTCAGTTTGGAAAATTTCAGGCACTATGTTAGGCTTAAACATAATTTCAAAACACATAGTTCAGAGTTGGAAATTTTTAAAACCTTTAAGCTAAACACTAATTTTAAGCAAAAATATTAAGTTTCAAAATAATTCAGAGTTTAGAAATAAAACTAACTTTGATCCACCAATTTTAATTTTTTCAGTTCAACTTTTTGAAGAAGACAATGGGAAAAAATTTTAAAATAATTTTTGTTCCCTGTTTCCTTTCCAACTCTCCCCCTTTGACATATATCAAAAATGTAGAAAAAAAATTGCAATAATTAAAGCATTTGCTGTACTGAATCAAACTGGAGCCTAAGTCTGGTTAAATCTTTAGGTACGTGTCTAACCCAATTTGCTACTTACCAACTGTTATAAACAGTAGTTTTCGCTAGGGTTAGTCAAGTTAAGTGCATTGTTCAAGTTAGATTGTCTAAACTTGATACTTAACTTGATTGCTGTTCAGTTTGTATTTAGTGCCCCAACTACTGCAGATGCACAGACTTAAAGCATCTTGAGTTAAGGCAAAGTCTTAAGCATCTCAACCCTTTCTAGGTTATCATTCAAAGTACCCTAAGGTGCTTGTGAGATGCTAGCTTCTAGATCTATAGGTGCATGCAATTCTAGGGTTAGAGCCTAGGCTAAGTCCATTTCGAAAAAAACCTAGTTTTGAAGGGGGTAGTTTTTGAAATAAAACTAAGTTAAGAAAAAAATTTTAAAACCAAAGTAAAACATTTTTAACAAAGAAAACATTTTAAAATGAATTAAAGCATTTTCAATTAAGGCAGAAGCCAAAAAAAATGATTCTACTCTACTAAGCATAATCCTAACTGCCTTCTAGTCGGAAATAAACAAGCTAAGCTAAGATAAGCATAAGTCAAACAGAAGTCTAGTACAAGTCAACAGAAGTCAACCCTACTCAGTAGGGATAGTCAAATAGGTACACGTCCAAGTCATCTAGGAAGAGGGACCAGGCTGATCAGGGGAGCCTGGATGCCAGGATCTAAACATGGTCATCATCTCCTGATACTGGGCGTTTCTTTCCTCCCTCTCTGCTGCAAACGCGCTCATATACTCGGTATAGTAGCCCTGATGAGTTTCCAGCTGCTCAAGGTGGTAAGCCTCCGATTCTTCCCGGAGGGACTGAACCTGTGTCTCGAGGAGGGATACTCGCTCATAGAGTGTCGGAGGATCGGGCTGAGCTAACTCTGCTGCTAAGTCGGCAACGTCGACCTCAACCTCCTCGTCGGCAATGTCCTGTGCGGCTGGTCGGCGTCTCCAAGTCAGAACCCCGGTGCCCGAGACATCTACACCGGCTAAAGAAAAGTTCCTATATCCTATCTCGTTGAAGTCGGTCATCGTGGTAATTTTGCCTTCAGTGATGTTTCGGCCGTGATGGTGGAGGATCGAGGTGATGACGTGGCAGAAGGGGGTGCGGACCCGTCCCTGAGTGGACACACTAGAGGCATGTAGGATACAATGGAAGAGGTGAAGGCCTATATCTATATCCAGATGGTGGATAAGGGCATAGAGGAGAAAGGTGTGAAAGGGTTTCATGGTGGCTATGTCCCTAGTGGACAGAGGAAGGATGCAACGGACAATCACTCTATAGAGAGCGTAGTCCTGAATCGGCAGTCGGGTGGAGTTGAACTGCCCTCCTGCAGGGTCCATGCCCTCCCTAAAGAAATAGTTGTATAAGGTGTTCAGGTCAATATGAGAGTAGGGGGCATCGAAAGGTAGGTTCCTTGGAGGGTAGCAACAGAAGATAGACTGAGATTGTCGGAGTCCAAGAAATCGGTTCAGTAGGGTAGGAGTGATGGTCAAGGGCATTCCTTGAACGGTAGTGACGAAGCTCAATTGGTCTTGCCTAACTATGTTGTTATAGAATTCTACACATAAGGTGTTGTTGATCGGATGTGTGCAGAATACGAGGTTATCCAGTTGATAGTAGTTAATTGCGGACATTGCAACTGGACAGGATTGGGTAAAGAATTGACGGTTAAGGTAACTCGTCTTAATCGGAACGTAGGTGGTTCGGGCGAATTTATTACAAAGTTCTAGGTTTGGAAACCTAGGGTCGGGACTGGGCTCGTTACCGGGGTTCGACTGAACTGCTCGGCGTTTTCTAAGTGTAGAAAAATAAGTAATTAAGGATAAACCTTGGATTATAAGAAGAGATTTAAAAAAAGAAAGTATGTAATTTAAGAAAAATTAATTGCACAACTAAATTTCATACCTTAGAGGCATGGTTGAGGCAAGGGTGGGCTTAGGTTCACTTGATCCACAAGAATGAGGCAAGGGGAAGAAGAAGTGTGAGATGTGGTGTGGGAGGAGAAGGAAACTCAGGTCCCTTTTATAGGGTTTTATGGGGGGCGCCCGAGAGGTCACGGGCGCCCTGATCAAGGCTGGTCAACTGCAGCTTTTGCTGCTTTGACTGGTGTGGACGACAGTTTGTCTATGGGGGCGCCCGACAGGTCACGGGCGCCCTGGTCAAAGGTAGTTGATTGCAGCCTTTTGGCTGCTTTAATCAGCGTGGGGGACAGAAGCGTATAGGAGCGCCCGACGGGTCACGGGCGCCCTTGTCAAGTCGGTCAAATGCAGCTTTTGCTGCTTTGACTAGAGCTGGTACGTTGTCAGTGTTGTCGGGGGCGCCCGACAGGTTACGGGCGCCCTGGTGGACTGCTTTCAGCAGCCTTTGACCTTGTGCAGTTGGGCGCCCGGGACAGTCAGGGCGCCCTAGGTAGCAGCCTTTTGATTGTTTTGACCAGGTTTGACTGTTTGACTTTGTTTGACTGTGTTTGACCATGTTTGACTATGTTAATCATAGTTTGACTATGTTAACCACAGTTTGACCATGATTATGAAAGCACAAGCAAGGTGGTTTAATTTGAGTTTAATTTTCCTGTCTCACTGAATCTAGGGTTTTCAAACACGTTAACCTTAAGGTTTTTGTGAGACAGGTTTGAGGGTAAAAAAT
>JAGFNQ010003348.1:208397-332411 GCA_024364735.1 Boesenbergia rotunda | reverse complement strand
GGTACAACCTTCTCCCTATCTTAGCGAACAAAAAGTCAACATTCGAGAGAGGAAGAAGGGGAAGGAAAATCATGTTAGTATGTGCACTTATGTGCCAAGACACTTTTATGTATTTATGGATAATTATTTTAATAAAGGCAAGTATTTGGCGTTAATCATTTACTTTTCTGTACATATATGATTAATGATAAAGTTCCACAGATGAATGGTTATATTATTCTGAAAATCGTCCTTGATCGGATAGATATCTAGAGGGGACATAGATATCTAGATCAACGCTAAGAATGACTAGGTCAAGATAGACCGGAGGGATGGATATCCAAGTTGTACTTGGGGGTGCCTTGAGTTTAGAGGTACACTGGACACGACCCGCTTAAGAGAACACCACATATTAAGCATCATTGGTAGTTCGTCTTAATGAACGAGTGTAACTGATCTTTTGACTTGAGACCTTTATATATTCTATGCGTGGAGTTATGTACTTTGATGCCGTTAAAAGCAATCTTTAATCGGATTGTGATTAATACGGTAATTGGGTATATGACAAAACGTAGAGAGAATAGTGTTGAGTCAATAGAGGATTCATCGCTCTCTTGGATTTGGGAGTTAATATCCTGGCCGCTTGATAGAGATATTAGTGACTCGAAATCCATGGCCATGGGAGGAATGATTATCATTCAAGATGAGTCTATTATATCTTGGAAATCAAGTAAAACAATTAATTGGTGATGATGCATACTACACCGAATTAATTGGGATGTAGGATAAAGATGAAGAGATTGAATTACACAGTAATCGGTTCATGGAGGTTTTAGTTTATAACTAATATTCTATCGCGTTGGGTGGCTAAAAACTGTTGCTAGACGGTTACCTTAGTCTGTGTATGGATTTACACTACCTTCGTGTATAGAACCTAGAGGGTCGCACGCATAGCACATAGACGCGAACAGTATCTGTAGTTGATTATTTTAGTGGATACTAAAATTAATCAATTTATTATTTCTGAATAAGAATTAATTGGATTATTAATTATTTCTGAAACATCGGAAGCGAGAATGAATCTAGATCAAATATGGATTTATTTGATGTAGAGAAAAGAGAGTAGATTTATCTCTTATTCTCTTTGGAGAATTTGAAAGGTCACAATTATTGTGGCAATAATGGAGAAGATGAAGAGTCTCTATTAATGATTATTAATGGAGAAAATGAAAAGTCTCTATTAATGATTATTAATGGAGAATTTCAAAAGTCGCAATTATGATAAATTAATAAAGAATATGAAGAGTCATGTCTCTTCCTCTTCCTTGGACGCTATATATATCCACCCTTGGAAGAAGAGGAGAAGACTTCTCCTTTGTCTCTCTTGTGCGATTTCTCTCCGTCTCTCTCGGGACGACTACTTCTTCTCTAGTTGGAGAAACATCTCCAGATCCGTAGTGCATCCGAAAGAATTCTGTCGATCCAAGTGGCTAGCACCTAACGGATCATCTAGTTCGTGATCTTGTGCGCGTGGATACCGCTAGAGGAGTCACACGTGGGGCTCTCATCTATTCGTAATATTATTCACAAGTAAGCAAAGGATTACAAGGTATGTTTTCAGTTTATGCTTGTTTTCGCATCATTTTGTTTAGAACTATATGTACCACGAAAAGATCCATGATTTAAGAGCAGATTTTTGCTTTATTATAAATATTCCGTTGCGCTCAGAACCTAACAGTGGTATCAAAGCAAATCGTGGTTGGATCATATAGTTCAAAACCTCTTCTTCAAATTTTTGAAGATTAGTGCTTTGAGAGATTTCGAAATTTTTTTTATTTATCTCATGTGTTATGATTTAACATTTCAAGATAGAAATGTAGAAATGAATTTTATCTATCAAACCTGTAGAGAAATATATGTTATGATTTAGATATGAATTCCTTATGGTTGAAGTACATGATTACTTCAAGTTTCATAGAGATAGATCTCGTAATGAGATTGTGTGGATGCACAAGAAGTAAATTAATGGTGAGACATTTTAATAATTGTAAATCCCTTAAATATTAAGTCAAGATTTGTTGAAAGCTCTCCATTAATAACTGTGATGATAGTTAGAGTTTTTACATGAGTCGGTACAGCTCAGCTGTGGGCTTGTGTCAAAACATCTATAATTTATCATAATTATTAGTGGGTCGACTTAAATCAAATTCGTTGACTTGTTAAGCTCAGCTAAGGTCAATTGATTTGAGGGGCAAGTGTTGAGAATATAAGGCTCGACAAAAGCATATCGAAAGTCACAGAGATTGGTGATTGGCAAGTTAAGGCCTACTTGATGAATATAGCATGTAGGTACAGCTCAGATGTGTGCATACTATATGATTTAGGATTTCGATCCTATTAGGAATTGTTACCAACAAATTCCCGATTCTAACAGTGGGGGCTGTTGGACCTGAATAAAATAATAGGAGTTATAAAGTCCTTTATTAAATATATTCTATAAATACTAAAACTCTGCTTTAAATTTTAGATGGCAAACACAAGTACCCTTTCGTTGCGAAGTATTCTCGAGAAAGAGAATGCCCTCCTCGGTTCAAACTACCTGGAATGGTATAGGAAACTGAAAATTGTCTTAAGACACGAGAGAAAAATTTACGTGTTCGAAGACGAACCTATGAATGAGCCTGTGCTAAACGCATCGGAGGAAGATCAGTCATATTACTCTCAGTACTTGGAAGATGCACTAGATGTGCAATGCATCATGCTGTCATCTATGTCTCCCAAGTTGCAGAGACAGCATGAGAACATGAGTGCTAGGGAGATTGATCAGCACTTGCGTAAGCTTTTCCAAGAGAGTGCGAGAGTAGAGAGGTATGATACCTCTCGAGCATTGTTTCGTACCATGCTGGAGGAAGGAAATCAAGTTGGGCCCCATGTACTCAAGATGATCGGGTACATAGAAAGGCTCGAAAGCTTGGGTTTCAAGTTGGACCAGGACTTGGCCATTGACTTGGTCTTGTCGTCACTACCTCCATCTTTTTCCCAGTTCGTGTTAAACTTCAACATGAACAGTATGAGCAAGAGTTTGACTGATCTGATGACAATGCTGAAAACTGCTGAGAAGGATATGAAGGTAAATCCTTCACTGCATACAATGATGGTAAGAAAGACCAACAAGCGCCCTAGCACCGGGAAATCTAATCCCAAGGCTAACGCAGTGAAGAATCCTGAATATCAAGCTCAGAAGAAGCTCAAAAAGGGGGCGCAGGTGCCCAAATCTAATGAGAAGGAGGCCATATGCTTCTACTGTGGCAAGAAAGGTCACTGGAAGAAAAACTGCTACATTTTCATGAAGAAGAATGCCAGTGGAGCGGATGCTTCAGGTATCTTTATGATAGAGTGCAATCTTTCTGTTTCTTCATCATGGGTTATAGATTCTGGAAGTAGTTCTCACATTTGTGCGAACATGCAGGGTCTAAGTGACTGCAGACGGTTGTCCAAAGGCGAGATGGACCTACGAGTGGCTAATGGGGCTAGAGTTGTTGCATTAGCTGTGAGAACTTATTCAATAAATTTGCCTAGTGGACTAGTTTTGAATTTAGAAAACTGTTATTTTGTTCCTAGTTTCTCAAAGAATATCATTTCGGTGTCATGTTTGGGTGCCAAGGGATTTGTATTTCAATTCAAGGACAAATTATGCTCCTTTTATTTGAATAATATATTCTATGGGAATGGTTCAATGAATAACGGTCTTTATGTTCTTAACTTAGATGAACCGATTTATTGTGTTGAAAGCAAGAAACAGAAATTGCATGACTCAAACTTGACATATCTCTGGCACTGTAGACTTGGTCATGTAACCCAAAAACGCATTGCTAAATTACTCAGTAATGGGTATTTGGACTCTTTTGAGTTAGAGCCCATAGATACGTGCGTAGCATGTTTACAAGGTAAAATGACCAAGAAACCTTTCACCAAGATAGGTGAACGGGCAAAGGAACTATTAGAACTCATACATAGTGATGTGTGTGGTCCATTGCAAGTTCAGGCTAGAGGAGCTTATACCTACTTCGTGACTTTTACTGATGATTTAAGCAGATATGGATATATCTACTTAATGAGACATAAGTCTGAAACTCTAGATAAGTTCAAGGAGTTCAAGAACGAGGTAGAAAATCAAAGTGGCAAGAAGATTAAAGCTCTTCGAAGTGATCGAGGTGGCGAGTATCTAAGCCAAGAGTTCATTGATTACCTAAAAGAGTGTGGCATAGTTTCCTAACTTACACCTCCTAGAACGCCGGAGTGGAATGGTGTTTCGGAAAGGAGAAATCGCACACTCATGGAAATGGTTAGATCAATGATGAGTCATGCAAGTCTTCCAATGTCGTTCTGGGGCTATGCCTTAGAAACAGCGGCATACATACTTAACCGAGTTCCAACCAAGGCAGTAGACAAGACTCCTTATGAATTATGGTTTGGAAAGAAACCAAATTTGTCTTATCTTAAGATATGGGGTTGTGATGCTTATGTGAAGAATGAAAATTCTAATAAGCTTGCAACAATATCCATAAAGTGCATGTTTGTAGGTTATCCCAAGGCTACAATGGGATACCAATTTTATCTCCCAAGTGAGCACAAAGTTATTGTTGCTCGATATGCCACTTTCTTGGAAAGAGAGTTTATATCTAAAGAAAGTAGTGGGAGTAAAGAATGTCTTGAAGAAATTACAAACTCTACAAACAGGTTGGAAGATGAACAGTTGGACGAAGAGACAGTACCACAAGTACAAGTGTCTCCTTTATCCGAGACAGATCTAGAAACGCGAGATCAACGTAAGTCTACAAGAATACACCGACAGCCAAATAGATATGGTTGGTTGGTAACCCAAGATGAGGAAGTGCTACTCATCGAGGAAGATGAACCGTCGACTTACGAGGAAGCAATTACTTCAAATGATTCTGAGAAATGGCTAGAAACCATAAAATCTGAAATGGACTCCATGTATGCCAACCAAGTTTGGGAGTTGGTTGATGTGCCAGTTGGGGTAAAACCCATAGGGTGCAAGTGGATCTTCAAGAAGAAGATTGACATGGATGGGAACGTAAGTACCTATAAAGCAAGGCTTGTGGCAAAGGGTTTCAATCAACGTCAAGGAATTGACTATGATGAAACATTCTCGCCCGTTGCAATGCTTAAGTCCATTAGGATTTTGCTAGCTATAGCAGCTTACAAGGATTATGAAATTTGACAAATGGATGTTAAAACTGCTTTTCTAAATGGAAGGTTACAGGAGGAAGTATATATGACACAACCTCCCGGTTTTATAACATCTAAGAATGCCAATAAATTATGTAAGCTCAAGAAATCCATTTATGGACTAAAGCAAGCATCTCGGAGTTGGAATCTGCGATTTGACGAAGCAATTAAGGATTTTTCCTTTGTCAAGAATCCAGAAGAACCTTGCGTTTACAAGAAGGTTAGTGGGAGCAAGATTACGTTCCTAATATTGTATGTTGATGATATACTTCTCATAGGAAATGATATTCCTAGCCTAGAATCTACCAAGAATTGGATGGGAGAGTGTTTTTCGATGAAAGATCTTGGGGATGCAACCTATGTCTTAGGTATTAGAATATACCGAGATAGACAAAGAAGGTTACTAGGGTTGAGTCAAGGTACATATATTGACAAAATGTTGAATAGATTCAGCATGCAAGACTCCAAGAGAGGATTTTTGCCAGTGTCACATGGTGTACATCTCTCCAAGGCTATGTGTCCAAGGACACAAGAGGAGAGAAGTAGAATGAGCAAGATAACTTATGCTTCGGCTATAGGGTCCATAATGTATGCTATGATATGCACTCGACCAGATGTCTCGTATGCTTTAAGCATGACAAGTAGATATCAGTCGGATCCTGGAGAGGGTCATTGAACTGCAGTAAAGACTATTCTCAAGTATCTTAGAAGAACAAAGAACATGTTCTTAGTTTTTGGAGGAGACGAGGAATTGGTCGTTAGAGGATATACTGACGCAAGTTTCCAGACAGATCGGGATGATCTGAAGTCGCAACAAGGATATGTGTTTTGTCTGAATGGTGCAGCTATCTGCTGGAGGAGCTCCAAGCAGGAGACAGTTGCAGATTCAACAGCTGAGTCCGAATACATAGCAGCTTCGGAGGCAGCAAAGGAAGCTGTGTGGATCAAGAACTTCATAGCGGAGCTTGAAGTGGTTCCTAGCATTATTGATCCAGTTGTGTTATATTGTGACAATAATGCGGCTATAGCGCAAGCAAAGGAGCCAAGGTCTCACCAACGATCCAAGCACGTGCTAAGGAAGTATCACCTCCTCAGAGAGATTGTTCAGAGGGGTGATGTGTTGGTTAGCAGAGTAGATACTAGCGAGAACATCGCAGACCCACTCACCAAGGCCTTACCTCTACAGAAACATGAGACCCATGTGAGGAACCTAGGACTGAGAATCCATAGTGTTTGGCAATAGTGCAAGTGGGAGATTGTTAGTGTGTGCACTTATGTGCCAAGACACTTTTATGTATTTATGGATAATTATTTTAATAAAGGCAAGTATTTGGCGTTAATCATTTACTTTTCTGTACGTATATGATTAATGATAAAGTCCCACAGATTAATGGTTATATTATTCTGAAAATCGTCCTTGATCGGATAGATATCTAGAGGGGACATAGATATCTAGATCAACGCTAAGTATGACTAAGTCAAGATAGACCGGAGGGATGGATATCCAAGTTGTACTTGGGGGTGCCTTGAGTTTAGAGGTACACTGGACACGACCCGCTTAAGAGAACACCACATATTAAGCATCATTGGTAGTTCATCTTAATGAACGAGTGTAACTGATCTTTTGACTTGAGACCTTCATATATTCTATGCGTGGAGTTATGTACTTTGATGCCGTTAAAAGCAATCTTTAATCGGATTGTGATTAATACGGTAATTGGGTGTATGACAAAACGTAGAGAGAATAGTATTGAGTCAATAGAGGATTCATCGCTCTCTTGGATTTGGGAGTTAACATCCTGGCCGCTTGATAGAGATATTAGTGACTCGAAATCCATGGCCATGGGAGGAATGATTATCATTCAAGATGAGTCTATTATATCTTGGAAATCAAGTAAAACAATTAATTGGTGATGATGCATACTACACCGAATTAATTGGGATGTAGGATAAAGATGAAGAGATTGAATTACACAGTAATTGGTTCGTGGAGGTTTTAGTTTATAACTAATATTCTATCGCGTTGGGTGGCTAAAAACTGTTGCTAGACGGTTACCTTAGTCTGTGTATGAATTTACTCTACCTTCGTGTATAGAACCTAGAGGGTCGCACGCATAGCACATAGACGCGAACAGTATCTGTAGTTGATTATTTTAGTGGATACTAAAATTAATCAATTTATTATTTCTGAATAAGAATTAATTGGATTATTAATTATTTCTGAAACATCGGAAGCGAGAATGAATCTAGATCAAATATGGATTTATTTGATGTAGAGAAAAGAGAGTAGATTTATCTCTTATTCTCTTTGGAGATTTTGAAAGGTCACAATTATTGTGGCAATAATGGAGAAGATGAAGAGTCTCTATTAATGATTATTAATGGAGAAAATGAAGAGTCTCTATTAATGATTATTAATGGAGAATTTCAAAAGTCGCAATTATGATAAATTAATGAAGAATATGAAGAGTCATGTCTCTTCGTCTTCCTTGGAGGCTATATATATCCACCCTTGGAAGAAGAGGAGAAGACTTCTCCTTTGTCTCTCTTGTGCGATTTCTCTCCGTCTCTCTCGGGAGGACTACTACTTCTCTAGTTGGAGACACATCTCCAGATCCGTAGTGCATCCGAAAGAATTCTGTCGATCCAAGTGACTAGCACCTAACGGATCATCTAGTTCGTGATCTTGTGCGCGTGGATACCGCTAGAGGAGTCACACGTGGGGCTCTCATCTATTCGTGATATTATTCACAAGTAAGCAAAGGATTACAAGATATGTTTTCAGTTTATGCTTGTTTTCGCATCATTTTGTTTAGAAATATATGTACCACGAAAAGATCCATGATTTAAGAGCAGATTTTTGCTTTATTATAAATATTCCGCTGCGCTCAGAACCTAACAAATCATCCCTGCAGTGCGAGGATGTTGGACCTTCTGCCACATCTCCACTTTGGTTCGTTAGTGGATCAAGCGATCTTGGTGGAGGAGGAGCGCCTCGTCGTCATCCGCTTCGGACATGACTAGGAAGGTACCTCTCCCTCTTTTTGATTCTGCCCATTCAACCCATCACTGTCACGCAATCTCCTCTCTCTCTTCCACTTGAATCTCGTCATCATCGGCGTCGAGTCTATCGCCAATCCTATGTGTGCAGAGAAATGTTTGAATTTTTGGAACCTTCTGAAGCCCTATGCATGCAGAGAAAGGTTTGATTTTTTTTCTATTTAACTTGTGTTTGTTTACCTTATGTTTTGTTTCAAAAGGTTGATAAGGAAAACAATTCCGTTGAAACACTATGTATGAACTAGTTTTTAGATTTTGTAGAACATGTTAGTATTTACTATTTTGTGTTTACATCTGAATGAGCAAATTATGCTAAGTAAATACTATGTTACTTTCATCTTAAGTTGAATACAAACAAACTTTGTATTGGACCTCATTTCTTTCTATTGCTTGCTTCAGTACTATTTGGCTTAGAAATCTAATCCTATCTAAATGTTTCTCAAAACTCCTAACACTCTTTTGTTATGCCATTCCAAGCTACTTCATGTCCTCAATCATTCTATAGTACATCCATTAATGAATGTTTAGGAGGTTTATCATATTCCTAATAGCATTCTTCAGCTTAATAAGTTTTGCTCAGGATCACTTCCTGAACTCCCAAGTACAATAATGTTGTGTTAATTGTTCCTCGTAGTTATCTGTTGGATGATTCCAAGTCCTAAAAGTTCATCTTAATGCATTTCCATTTGAAATGTTCAAGGAATCATTCTATCAAAATCAATGAATTTCTGTTAAATACGATTTGGTGTAACAATGGTCGAGGGTTATGTGATTTATAATTCTGTTCTTTTATATCTATTCTGATCAGTTAATGTGAGCATAATTTTGATACATCCTTGCTCAATTATTATCTGTCTTTCTTTTTAAACTTGTGAAATGCAATAGTACACTTCTTAGATGATGTCTTCTTCGTACATGGGTGTGATCTTCATCGTTTTATGGTTGCACAGGTATTGAAATTTTGTTCTTTTATTCTCTATAGATACTAAGATCTTAATTGTCATGAATTAGTTAAAAGTGCTAGTAGCTTCATGACATGGTGATTGTACGACATGAATATGATGCTATTGACAACCTATATTTGTCACATACATGTGAAACTAAATTGCACTTTATATTGCCTAAACAATACTTTGTTTATTCGTGGCAGGGAAATCCAATTGTGGTGGTTCATATCTTTTTATATTCAGCTGATGTAGTGGACGTGTATGGTCCACAAGGTCCTGGTAATGGACTTAGGCAAGAAATTGCTCTTTGCCATGCCATTTCTAATGCAGAAGGGAAAATTGTCTTCAAATCTTTACCTTATGGTAACTTTATTATTTGGTAGATGTGATATATTTATTTTTATCGATTTAGCTTAATAGGACCCAAAATGCTTAGCTTCTGGTGGCAATAATGTATTAGTGGTATTAGCTTAATAATCGATTTAGCTTAATAGGACCTAGGATTAGGTTTTAGTTTTGATATTGTGAATCTGGTGATACCTTGTTGGACGAATTAGAGAATATTGGATGCCCTAATTGCTATATTTTTTTCTTGTACAAAATAATAGGCAAGTTATAAGACTTGAAAACTTTTATAAATTTATCCTAGTTGCTATATGTTTTTTTTGCGCAATAATAGCACTTTTAATCATCAACTTAACTCATGGAGTTGAAGTGAAATGCAATAGTCTTCTTTCAATTTAAATTAATAAATTTTGTAATCTTTCAAATTCATTATTTCCCTAACAGATATTGAGGTTGAGTATTCTCTATTCTTTTCGTTCTATTTCATATTTGTTTATTCTCTTTGTTCATTGGTCTTACTGAATAGTTTGTTTCTTTGTATTTTTGTCAGAAATACTAGTCATCTATTATTTTGAATTGGATATTGGGGTTTTGAGAAAATCAAAGCTAAGATGGAAGCCTTGAAGATGACATGAATATTGGTAGCTAGTGGAGCACTATTGGTGGCTAGTGAGAACGACACGACAATGTTGAAAAGTCTTGAGATGAAGGCTAGGATTGCTTTTTTAATTTTTGCCCTATATTTTTTAGGGTCATTTATTATATTTCTTTAATGGTTAGTGATTCATATTTTTTTGTAAAATATTTGGAGTTGATTTATAAATATTTGTGAGCTTTGTAAAATGATTATGAGATGAATAAAAATTAGATATCCATAAATTTGGATTATATATTTTAAATAAATAGTATTGATAATTATATAGTGTTGATAATTAATATATGTGATATTTATTTATTTTTATTTTTATATGCTATTATTCACAGCGTGTAGTTGTATGTTGTGATTGTTATTATTCGTGGCGCGCGGTCGCGTGTCGCGATTGCTATTATTCGCGACGCGCAGTTGCATACTGCGATTGCTATTATTCGTAGCACGCGGTCATGCGCTGCCGATGCGTTATGACTTTTAACAGCTTGGAGTCGTGCAACATATAATGCGTGCTGCGGATAGAATAATTGCGCGCTGTAAATAGTCATATTTATTGTAGTGGATCTTCATCCACATTGAAGAGAAAAAAAATTAGATTTTAAATTTAACTAAAGCTCGTAAAATAAAAACCTCGAATATCATGCCATGTCCATAATCATTCGAATTTTTTCGTTTATTTTTTTTGTTTCATAAATCTTTTAAAAATCTTTCATTGGAAGTGTTCTCAAAGCCGTAATAAAGTTTCTATTAAAATTAGTAACGGGTGAATGTGATCATTTACTAATCAATAATTAATAAAATTTTATGATTTGATAATACTGGATATATAAAAAATTATAAAGAGATTTTGCAATTGACGTGAATATGATGCAGATAATATAAAAAGGACGAGGAGGAGACGGGGAAGGAAAGGAAAGCCGCTCTTTGGTTTCCTTCCTTGTCTTACTTCGGATTGATATTGCAATTGATCCACATTTAGAATAACGTTCTAGTCTAATCATATTGTGGAAGTTGCGATTTCGTAACTGCTATAATATCCTAATTTAATTATATATTAAACTGAAATATTGCAGCAACTACGAAATAAATATTACGATTTTGTAGCTACTAAAATATGCTAATTTACGATCTAATCACGTTGTAACAATTATGAAATTGTAACTGCTACAACATAATTAGATCATAAATCATAACATTACAGTAACTACGAAATCATAACTACTATAATGTGTCGATCTAAAAACGTTATAACAGCTATGATATTTTAGCTGCTAACATACTGGTCCTATGAAATTGTATGAAATCACAGTAAAGTTAAACCAAAACATTATAACAACTATGAAATTGTACCTGTCACAACGCGGGGCTTCTACAGTGGAAAAATAATTAAGAATTTTTTTTTAAATTCTGAAGAGGCACTGCAAGTGTTAAAAAAAAATTTAAAAAAATGATGGGGTACTAGTATAATGAAAATCACGTATAGTCACGTAGATGGATCCAAGAATTATAGAGATTAATTAGACTTACAACATCAGTAAGTTGAGTAAAATTATTTAAAAAAATTTTAATCAAACTTTCTGTGATGGAAAATATTTTGCTCAAAATTTTTACAATAATATTGAGTCAAGGCATTTATACCTTTTAATTATAAGCTCATATTGAGCATACAAATCCAAACTCCGCTTCTTGGCGGGCCAGGCACTGAAAATTTAGTCCCAGGCCCAAAAAAGAAAATCCAAACTCCGCCGAGAACGGATCGGGTACTCAAAATCAGAAACTCCGCTGCGATTAAGCCGCTCGAGGCCTTTGCCTTGTGGCAAAAGAAACGAGGCTGCTCGAAAGGAGCTGACAGACGTCTCGAAACCTAGATCGACAAATCCGGCAGCAGCATGGCTCTTCGTCGCGATTGGGTGTACGAGAACAATGGAGGGTGCGCACGATCCCCCTGATCGCATCTCCTTTTCGGGTATTCGGTATCTTCTATCATTCAACCTCCTTGTTGTCGGTGCAGGACGTGCGTCGCCATCGCCGGATCGGACTACTGCGTGATTGCGGCCGACACCAGGCTTTCCGTGGGATACAGCATCTACACCCGGGAATACTCTAAGATCTGCAATCTGTACGGTTCCATTTATTTCTGTTGCTTTTGTTTACTGTGAATTCTGACCTAGGCCCTGAGCTAATGAGGAGAAGATGTTTTCTTTCTTTTGTCTGTTACTTTTTGGGTGCAGGGCGGACAAATGCGTGTTGGCTACCTCTGGCTTCCAGGGCGATATGAAAGCTCTGCAGAAAAACTTGGCAGCCAGGCACTTGGTAAGTGGCGAAAAGTCCGTTCTTTAATTTCATCGTTAGGTTGTTTGGTTCCAAACTCCGGTGGTTGTCTAGGATTTCATTCTCTGCTTGTTTTGGTGCTATGTTACTTGATTTGATACCACCAATGAATGGAAATTTTAGATCATGAATGGAAATCTTTATTTCAAATTTTGCTCGAACTTTTTTGCTCTGTTTGATTGAGAGGAATATGGGTGGATGGAAAACATTGGATGACATGCTTCCATTGCTGTTTACTTGGGTGATTTCACTTAGGCTATGGTTAGTGATGAAAATGTTCCATTTGACTGTGTAGTTGTGTGGATTCAATTAGGCGAAATCAACTGATGGAAAAATAAATGAAAATTTCCTCACATTTTGTTCCTTTTAAAAATTTAAGCAAAAATGGAAGGAAGTTTTTTCTAATTACTAAATTGCTCTTTTATATTTGGTTAAGACACGCCATATACCGATTTATTTTGAATCTCCTTGCTCTTCCTCAATAAATCCTATCCACCACAGCACCTATCGTGCCTGCAACCACACTGCTCCATTCTTCTCCAGCAACATAATTTCAATGCCATTCGTGATGTCTGTTCTCAATGACAAACATGGATAGTGGCATCGCAAGGGAACTTATTCTTTTATAATTTTTTTCTATGATTTCAAGCAAACAACATGAATGAGAATTAATTATATCCATTTTAATTATTTCCTATCCTTTCTATATTTTCCATCTAGCATAGTTTCTATTCATTCAAGCAAATTGGCCTTTGGCTTTGTTTTCTTAAGTGGAAAATGAAGTATATGGAAGATAGAGAATGGAAGTTTGTGATTCGTTCTTTACATGGGCAAGCTTACTTAATTTTCAGTCAATTGTCAACTGAAAGAATACTTGAGAGGATAATAATGGATATCAAAATAGGGCCTGCTGATTTCTTTTGTAAATCACTTACAATTTTTGGAAGGCATTTTTTGCTGATTTGTCTACTAATTGAGTAAACGTAGAAGAGTCAAAAGTGTTATTTGAAAGCATTCCTAGTGGAAAATACATGATTATTTTAATTGCATGACTTCTCAATCTCAAATGGATGGTTGTTTTATTTAATATTTAACGGCAAAACTTACTCCGCATGATTGTTCTGATGGAGGTTAATGCACTTAGGCTTGTACTAGTAATGTTTGTGATTTGATCCTGGATTGACCTTCTTTCCAATCAAATCTACACAATAGTACTGATGCAAACCATGACGACGACAACTGCCCCCAATGAAAGGCTCAATTATCTTTATTCAGTTTTATTAATGACCAAAATTCCTAATCCCAAGATAATATTACTTTATTATTAGATTATGACTAGGGTTTCAGGGTTAACATTCCTGCCAAGACTGAAAATCCACGTCATAGCCCCAAATCACATCTACTTAGCGACACTTGAGGTCTTATGGTTTTTCCGTCCATAGTTACAAAAACCAAATGGGAAATTGAATCAGTCGAGCTTTGGGTCGCTTGATCGAACTGCATGTGGGCCCATGTATTATCTGGGTTGAGTCCATTGGTTAGACCAACATAGATCAATTGGTTAAACCCAAATTTATTGATTTTATTTATAATCTATAGATTCAGGTAGTGAAGAAGATTAAGAATTAAATCACTAATAAATTTAGATGTGTTTCTAAGCAACTCACAATTTATGTAGCCAGTGTTGGTTGATTATGAAATTATAATAGCTTGTCATTGTTATAATTATTATTACATAATTTGAGTTATATATTCATGCAACATTTTATTTTTATTTTTTCAAAAGTGGTCATTTAATAGAGAAATGGTTCATAGTGTAGATATACTTAATTTCAGTTAAGCTATATTCCAGAAGAAGTTTCTAATTTCCTCATTTCCAAGTGTCTTCAATTCCATGCATCGTATAAGATTTAGATTTGTAGTATCTCATTGATTGAATTGAGATATATTCTGATCGATTTATCATTCTTTACAAATTTACCCATGCATCTGAAACGTTTGCATTGCTCATCTGAAAACAAATTTAAACACAAGTAGCGGTTAAGATCAAAATTGCATTGATGCTTGTATACTTTGGATGGTCTCATTGGTTCTTCTCCATTTACATGTGATCATGATCAACGGATACTGTCATGGTTTCTTTGGGTAATCTACTAATCTTGATGATACTGCAAGAATTGTAAGGCGATTATTCTTGACTTGAATGACTACCACTGAATGTCCTTGTAGATGATCTAGAGTAGCATAACATGTTTAGAAGGAATCTGTACTGAACAATAATAAGCTCATTACTGTTTGCTGAGTGGTTTTTGTTTTCTTTCGTTATTGAGGAGGGAATTTAGAAATATAAAGCTATTTAACTTAGCTTGTCAGAATGAAATAGGATGTTGGATTCAGAATGCGAATTCAAACTGAATCCTGGTTTGATTGATTGAAAACCTTTGATCCTGAATAAACTTGGCCCATCTAATAACCTTAATAAAACAACAAAAAGGCTACTTGCAATAACAACAACAACAATCCATGAATTGTCATCTAAGCACCATAATTATTTTGAAATTTTTGAGCATACGCCCTTACTCATGACATTTTAGCAAAAACTAAACCGCCGCCATGAAATTTTATGTTGCACTAATCTTGCAACCACTGCCAGAAGCAATATTTAATGTTAAAAAACAATCTTCTGTCTGATCTCAGCATTTCTTTGCTGTAGTCAGTGGATCTCTTGAGAATCAATTTTCACGAGGAAATGAATGGTTTTATTCACTTGTATGGGATGTGGCTTTGCCTTATAATGCTTTTGCATTTCTCAATTTCTTTTTGAAGATAATCGTGTGTGATTATCAATCACCTACACTGACAGATAATTGAATCTTTCAGAATTTAGCAAATCAATCAATAGGAACTTAAAGTTGGATGGTCTTAAACCCCCTCCAAAGTCAAATAATTTTTTCTCATAGGTCATATCTTGGTAAAGGCAGAAAAGTTAAAAACATACAATCTACTAATGCAGCTAGATGACTTTGTTTTTCTGTTGAACTGGCATTTCACAATTTCCATATGAAAATCATAACAGTGAACCAGATAAGAAAGATTCAGAAATAGGTACTAGAAAGTTGGAGGACATCATTGTTGGGTGACATGATCCCTAGTAATTACCTGATCTCGTTCTGCAGATCTATCAGCATCAGCACAACAAACAAATGAGCTGCCCTGCGATGGCTCAGCTCTTGTCTAATACCCTCTACTACAAGCGCTTCTTCCCATATTACACTTTCAACATCCTAGGCGGGCTGGATAGCGATGGTATAAATTCTCACGGACTCAGTTCAAACTCTACTATTCAAAAATGTACTCGATCTGGTATGTAATTACATCACCAACTTCTTGTTCAGGAAAGGGCTGTGTTTTCACATATGATGCTGTTGGTTCCTATGAGAGAGTTGGCTACAGTGCCCAGGGCACCGGTGCAGGACTCATCATACCAGTTCTGGACAACCAGCTAAAATCTCCTAGTCCCCTATTATTACCTGCAAAGGTATGTTTCTTATTGTAATAATTGGCTCTGAATTTATTTTAATGGTTTAATCCTCACTGAATTGGACAACAGGATGCCGTCACACCTCTATCCGAAGTAGAGGCAGTTGATTTGGTTAAAGATGTCTTTGCATCAGCCACCGAAAGAGACATATACACAGTATATCTCTCAAAACTGTTGTGGGTTTTGCTTGATTGTTCATCCAATAATACTCATCTTCCTCCGGTGTGATGTTTTCGCAGGGTGATAAAGTAGAAATCGTTGTTATAAATGCATCAGGCATCAGACAGGAATTGATGGAGTTGAGGAAGGACTGATCGCCCCTGAGAAATGAAAGGGAAGGCTGTTTATTAAGTTGTCGTCACAACTATGATGTTTCCTTTGCTATCTATATCAAATCAGACCTTGTTTAGCTTTTCGATTCTTTTTAGACCAGTTTGAGTTGTATGCTTGTTGGCTAAATACGTTGGAGTTTGATTGGTGGGAAAACTATATTCAAACATTAGTTGTTTTCCCATTACATTTGAACATAACTGATGCAATTTACATATTCGCCGGCAAGCTTTTTTTTTTATTTATATTTTATAAAATTGGTCGAAGAATTGCTTTGTTTTTATTTTAATCATCTCTCTATATTTATAGTTTGAAAGGGAATCTTGATGCAGCAATGGTAAAATTATTACTATATAATACAGAGATTGTGGGTTTAAGTTAAAAAAATGAAAATAGTCAAATAAGATTTAAGTCGCTAAAATAACTTCATACAAAATCAAGGTAAGAGTAAAGTTGTGTAATAGGCGAGACTTTTACATTGACAGGAATTTTGTGTATTAGTCTGTCACTTATTTCTATATTTTGACAGGAATTTTGTGTATTAGTCTGTCACTTATTTCTATATTTATGGTTGGAAATGGAATCTTGACATAATAAAAAAAATTATTACTATATAACATGAAGATTCAGAATTCAAATCACAAAAATAATTAAATAAGAATTGAATTACGAAAATAATCTCTCATGAAACAATTGTAAGAATAAAGTTGCATATACGAAAATTCAATAAAATTTTTATCATATAACATGGAAATTATGAATTTAAGTTGCAAAAATAATCAAATAAAATTTGGATTTGAATGCCGAAAATAATCTCTTATAAAATAATTGCTAGATAAAATTGTGTATAATAGATGAGATTTTAAAAATAATAAAAATAAGTTGTCTATCACTGGAAACTTGGAGATGAGCATCAAATAACGAATGTGAGTTCGGCATGAATCCATATAAATAGACAACTTTCCGTAGATTTAAAATCACTCATGCTTCTCAAAAGGTACGAGATATACAACTTTTAATCATTTAAACAAAATCAAGGCAAACAAAAGGTGGCTGGCTATAAATATAGCATACGTTCCCCTTAAAGAACATCATACTCTGATATGATAGGGGCACGAACAAATATCTATATGCATCTCCGGGTGCAGATACAGGCTTCATTTGCTACCAAAAGCAAAGGCAAACACCCGGACAGCGATAGTAACTCATTCAGTCACTAATCTGAAGGTTGGGGATGGGCGTAGAAGGAAAACCGGGTGCACTTTCAGTCGCTAAAGCAAACTGAAGATTCCACTTCAGTAGCATATTTTTTGCTCAGGTTCGACTGAAATATGCCGTAACAGCTTTGAACTTCCCGTTCAGTATGTTCTTCTCGACCTGAAATAGAGGAAATACAGGTGTAAGTAGAGTATAGCCCTCACACCTTCAATTCTAAACATATCATCTATATCAGCGACACAACTAATGCAGGTATAAAGTAATATATAATAGTCAGGAACATGTTCAAATCAGCATGAACTTTTCTAGTATTAGCGAAATCTTCAGGAGATGAAACTAATATTCTTGAAGGAATCACCCACACTACAGAAACTTGGTAGTCCTCATATTAGACTCCTTGTTTTACATGAGATACCACTCGATGGAGAATGAGAAGGGTCAATCCTTGAGTCCACAGCTTAGGTTTCATACAGATAGAAATATAATTCATCTACCAATATGTTATCTGGTACAAAATAATTTTGCATAGTCCAATAACATAGTCATCGTCGACATTTTATTGTGCCTAGTATGTGATCATTTAGTCCCCACGGGATGGACTGATGGTTAGTGCGTGGGTGTTGTCACTAAGAGGTCTGGGCGTCAAATCCTGGCAAAGCCGGTATGCCCACCCTCTCTACGCGCTAGCCACAGCATCCGGGCTAGTAGCCCGCGTGATTTACCTCCTCCGTGTTGGTCTTGGGACGGGTTGGTAGGGGCGCTGGGGGCGAGCGATTCGCCTTTTGCCACCAAGTATGTGATCATTTATCTCAGTGTTAGCATTTAGTGTCCAACTTGGACGAAAGATATGAGAGAAAGGATCATAAAATTGTCCATAAATGATGAAAAAGTTCCTTTATAATTTTGAGATCCTTTTCCTCATTTGCCTCGTATCTTTCGTCCAAATAATTGGCCCTTAAGAACTAAAATGTAATAATTCCCTGATTTAAATTCACAACTCGTGGATCGAAAAACTGAGTTCTAAATAAAGATAACGCGTGCTTGAACAAAATAGAGACAATCACATTTTTTTTTTCAATCATAATATCCAAAAAGAACTAAAAATGTATTCAGTCAACCCACACAAAATCATGCTCCAATTTTGAATACGATGTACCTCAACTCTCCAAGGAGGATTTATCGATAAACAAAGGTCTGCCAACTGGTTGAAGTCCACATTTCGAGGAAGAAATAGTACTACTCTGGAGGCAACCATAGTTGCATATTTAAACAGAAAGAACCTAATAATCAACCAAATGAATTCATTAATAACGAACAACAAGAGAATTAGAAAATTGTAAATTAGTAACAAAAAAAAAAGGTGGCAAACCCATCATGTGGCTTAAGCATGGTCCTGAGGTCATAGGTTTGCACTTTTGCATAATCAGGTCCACCCCAAGGAGGAGATAAGAAAACTGTGTCTCCCTGCAGAATTAAAGTCAAATGGGTAGATAACAACCATATGAGTAAATGCATTAAAGTCATCTTCTCAAGTAAAACAATTCTAGATATATCATTCACCAATATATCACAAAAATTCCTGCACTCAGCCAACCAAGGTAATATCAGATTAGTCAAAGATTCTGAAGCATTAAGCCATATTTAAGAAGATCACAGGAAGACAGTTAACTTACTATCTGTTCGACTGGACAATTACAACAATAAGCCAAGATATTGATGTCCAAAATAGTTGGACTAGATAATCCAATCATTTTGCTATTATAGAATCCAGTTGAAGCAAGCAGTCATAAGGAAATTTAAATATCTGTTTGTCAATTCGTTGATCCTTTACTGGATTACTTATACATCAATTAACTACTCTGCTAAATATCCAAATACTAAAAAGCCAGATCAATGAATCAATTACCGAGGTATACCTCAGCCATAAAACAAAAAGACCCAAGCTAAACCTACTCATGAACTTATATATACAAGCATGAAAAGAAAATGAAAGAAAAAAGATTTTTAATGGAATATCTGTATGAATATGAAGTAAGCAAATTGAATTTCGAACAGATCATTCAACAGTATGTTTGAAAACTATATTTTGCAAACAAAACAAAAGAATCCAATTCTAGAAAGACAGATTTGAATCAAGGATCTTGACAACGACGCCCAAGGTGCTTACCAACTTGGTTGCAAGCACCTTCACAAATTGATCTATAAATAATGAAATATGGGTAAAGAATGGTAATGTTGGGAATAAATGGTATTGCATCTTATAAGAAATTATTTGTATAATGTTCGAACTACTGTATATATATTGAATTTGGCTGGAAATCATACCTTCAAATGAACTGCTGTCTTGAAAAAATCACCTTGAATGAAGTCTATCTTGTGATTAACACCATAGATAGTAGAATTATGATATGCAAACTCAACTTTTTGAGGATCAATATCGATGGCAATAACATGATCACTCCTGAAACAACAACAGTACTGTATTATCTGAGTAACAAAACTGCACAACAATCTGCATGAATGGTATATATTTATAACAGAAAATTAAATAACCCAATATTGTACTCTTTAGGCTTGTGGAATGATGCAGACCATTGTTTGTAAAATCACAACGATCCAGAAGCAAAAATTGATCCCGAATCGTGCAAAACTGTTTTTTGTAGTAGAATGGTAGCAAAATCGGTAGGATCGGAACGTGATTGGTAGGATCAGAACAAGGTCGAAAAAAGGTAGAAGCTTTGAGAGACCATAACTTTAGACTCAGATTGAATCACGAGACCTATAATATATCAAATTGAAACTCGTTCGGAGATCTATAGTTAATTACAAGTTTACCCTTAATCAACATCTTTTAAAGCCTTTTGGAGGCTCGAAAGATTTTGTCTTTTATTTTTATATTTTTGTCTTTTGTAGAGTTAGGGTCGTCGAGATTATTTAGATGTTTTTGAGTTAGTTTTTGATTAATAATATTATGTCATTTCTTCTCCCCAAAATGACGAGGTTTTGGATGTCTATTGCTTGATATTCTGCGAAATCAACAAGGCATTAATCAAAGGATTCAATAACTTTCGCTATGTTAGTTGCTTTGTTGGACTTTAAATTGGGTTATCTTATAAACCAAGGGAACATTCTTAACGTTAAATGTGATTATTATTATTATTATTGTGTTAGCAAAAAATTTATACTCTTTCATTTTATGATATGAAAATATAAATATTATTAAGTGCAACTATGCTAGAATGGTAATTAAATTACTACAGATAATAATGTCATTCGAGGAGTCGAGTGTAGACGATTGCATATATAAGCAAAATTATTAATCTATTTATATGTAAATAACCGTTTTAGATATTTTTTCTAATTATTAATCATGTATCATAAGATTTTAAAGATTTTTAGTAGGATTGTACAATTCTACGATCCGATCCCAACTCCAAATCAATTCTATGTAGGAACACGATTCTGCAAACTATGATGCTGACAAGTTTTTTCATAGAAAAAAAGGTAGTAGATCACTTTGAGCAAAGTGTTTAAACCGATATTTTTTTCATCTAATGATGCTGGTTGGCCCACCATGCTTGTCGAAATTGAGAGAGAATTATTCATCTGTTCTTCCTTAGGGAACTATTACTCTAGATTTATATAAGATACCATCCTAAAACTATATACACCATGTGGAACTGAACACATAACATATTTATAACTCTGACAACTATGATTATGCTAAGTTTTTCTATGTTCCAAAACATGCAGGTTTAGTTGATAGTCTGACAAGAAAAGCCTCAAGGTAACCATGGACAATAAATCTTGTAGAAACTAATCTTGTAGAAACTAATGGTCACCTTACTAAAGCAAAACTGAAGTTAGTTATCTGAAACCTTATTATCTTGAAAGGACTATATACATCTTTATGAACAATAAATTCTACTCCCAGACTCCCATGAATCACAATGCTGGAAGATTTTTGCTCGGCTAGGCATCTAATCCATGGGTTAAACAACCATTTTTAGGATGCCAATTTCGTATAACTACGAGGATACAGTTGGTAATTATGGTTACGCAAGTAAGTTCTAGTCTGCAGGGATAATTCCATCATCAAAGGGTTAGTTCTGATGCATGATAGATATAATAAACATTGAAGGATGATCTTTGCCAAAACAAAATTTACTGACGCACTTCATGGCAAATTGGATAGCATTTCCACCAACACCAGTAAAACAATCAATCACAATACCACCGCCACAACGAGTTGCTTGATGTCTTGCAATAGCCTCTGGTGTGACAGAAAACCATCCTTCTTCATCCATCTTTATGCCTCTATCATATCGCGAAAACAATAAATACCTTTGGAACCAATACTTGAAAATATTTGCAGAAATGTCTCCAGATGATGCTTGAATTTTAAGTTCTGAAAGGAGAGAAACATGAATCCCCAATACCATGACACTTAATTGCAAAATGGGGATAGCAAGAACATTATATGAAAAGACATGGAACGGGGAGGGGGGATATTTTATCTAAAAGTTAATAATTATGGAGCAGATCAAAAGAAAACTCTTTCTATTTGAAACAAAAATGAAGCATAAGGTCAATAAATTGCACGGAATGTGCTAAGATGGAAATCAACCCCATCATTGAGGCAAGCTTGCCACACTCTCTACCACCAAGATGGTAGTGAGGTCCCAACAAACACTAGTTATTCATTTTACCAGGAAAATTAGAATACTCAGTGCAGAATACAATACAGATTTTGGTTGGAAGAATACTCCTACACTACCCCGAGTACCCTCCAGCAAAATATCCTGAACTACAAATTATCTCCCCTGTAAAGCTAAATTATATCTAACTCAAAAAAAAAAAATTATGCAAAGAATACAAAAGATAGTGCTTCTGGCACTTGCATACGAGCAATATAATTTTTCTCACCAGGTTTATGGCTTCTTTCTCTTGATTTCTTTTTGACAATAACAGTAAAATCAAGATTATCATCAAGCTGATCCACCTTAGAATTTTCCGTTCCACTACCATAACATACAACATTTGAGGAAGTGGACATACTGAAAAGGTAAAAGAACAAATAAATACCAAGATGAAACTTAGATGAGTGATTATGAACGACATTTGAATAATAAGAAAGTGAAATAATTAGCGAATATACCAATTGCTTATGGAAAGTGGAAACATTTCAGAAGGCACATCCAATGACTCATTGAAAGTGGGCTTATCTTCAAGTTTATCTGAATGCTGAACAGCATCCTCCTCTGTTTTAGAGATAGAATATAACAGTTTTACATTGGACATCCACAATACACAGACTGAAATTCATTAAAACTATGTAGATTGGACAAGCATAAGATCAGGAGAATTTTGATGGAGGAGGTCTAGGCTAACCTATTGCATAGTCACTGATGGATGCAGTATGGTGCAGAAATCGACTGTCCGTGTGTTTGTCAGTATGGGTGGCTATTTTGTGAAGTGAAGCAGAACAATTAATATCACTAAAATCATCAGTTTTTGCAGAGGAATGTGATGAAATCTGATTTGCATTTTCAAATTTCAAAGGTTCTGCTGCTTCACTCCCATCTTCTACAAAGTTTGTATTATGATCTTTGGCAGTATCATAGTCAAAGCTATAATATGGATGCTCTTGAGCTGCATCAGTAGACAACCCATTAGAAGTATATATGCTGCCTGAGTTTGTCAAATACTCCAATCCTGGAGGAGCATACCATGTGGTCTCCTGTGTTTTAGAGTTGTAAAAGTAATTCCTCCCGTAAAAATCATCCCATATTATCATCCAATCACCAAATTCCCAGTTGACATGAGTACTTTGAGGATGCTGCAAAAATCAAAAAGAGAATAGCAGTTATGCAGAGCTTCAGCAAAGCCATGGCAATTGTTATCAAGAACATAATTATTTTCTATTAACATCAGACAAAATAGGAGGATTAACCTGTTTGCTAGGTGATGCTGGATAACAACCCGAGCTCGAATCTTCCAAAATATCTGGTGAAAGCCTGCAGGCCTGGCATAAGTCTTCAGCCCCAAGATCAGCTCCACTTGTTTGAATTTCATCAACCATATGGTTCAATGTTACCATTTTGGCACCAACTTGACTTTCAGTAGCTTTGCTGATCATTACAGAAGTATCACTGACACACCCAGACATAGAGTCAACTTGAACACAGCCACTGGTGTTTTCCTCCAAAGTGTCCCTGTCACAGGCTATACATTCACCGTCAATAGTTCTGTCTGTGCTATTAGGAAGAAAATCCGGCAAGGAATATTTTTCCTGTTCAACTTCAAGCAGTCCAGGTTGTTGGTTTTCCATATCATTGTGAACTAACTTGCATTTCACAAGCAGTGACTTTCTCTTCCTTGGAGTAGCTGTCTTCCTCTACAATGAAAGCAAAGGATAGGCAAGCAAATGACAAAATAACAATGTAAGGTGCAAAGCACACACCAATAGGAGAACAAAATTGCAAGAACATATTTAGTGATCTCCAATCACAACTTACCTGTTTAGTTGTACCAAAAGAAACAGGGAGTCCAAGAGTAGCCATGTGATGAGTTAATTCGATATTTTCCTTCGAAGAAAAATTAAATGATGGCAACTAAGTAGAGTTCAAATAGATGACAAAATGAGAAAAGGAAGGTTAGAAAATATGAGCATGTTCAAACACAATTACATTCAAAAATAAATAAATAAATTCAATCAATAATTGAAGGTATAAAAATATATAGAGATCAATGAAGATTATAATTAACATAGTGGTCCAGAAGATCTGTATAAGATGGCAATTGAGCCTTGTTTGCCAAGTTCAATGGATGAAATAAAATCATGTAGTCAAACTAAATAGTTGGGATCAACTTGACTTGATGATCATGATGTTTTAAGGGGAATAGTTGAAAACTTCTTTGTTTTTTTAATTTAAATAAATTAAGTTAGTCTTTTTCATTTGATCGTAATATGAGAATTTTAAGCAAGCCTCCATTAAAGAGACATTTATGTATGACCTTAGGAAGATCTAAACTCAATCAAATTTTAGTTAAATTCATTGTGTTAATCGCCACATCACTATATTGAGCACCAATGAGGACCATTACATTGTCCTTGTCCTAGTTACAACCTAATCTTCTATATAGGACTCCTCTTTTCTCAAAGTTAAAGTGAACTCTACATTAGCTAGTATATTCTGCCTTCTTTATATCTACTTGGTGATTTTTAGCAATGTATTCTAGGTTTCTTGATAGTGAAGCCCAAGCTTAAAGATCCTGAGCTACCTATAAGAACAATGAAGGCGTATATATTTCTTTTTCGCGAAGCACATGATGAACTGAGGCAACTTTATATGCTGACACTTTATTCAACTCTTCACACCAGTAAATTATTTATTTTAGGTAAATCTAAATCATCAAGGTCATCATCATGAGCAGAGTTGACAAGAGAAGCTGGTTGCCGGACGCAAAAAAAAAAAAAAAAAAAAAAAAAATTGAAATGAAATGAAAAAAATACCATAGGTTCTTCCCCGTCCTCCTCCAAGTTAAAGATGCAATCAGAGACCTCCGAATCGCTAGCTTTAGCATCATCCCTAACCATGTAAAACCCAGTAAACGAGGTAAAGATAAACCCTAGCAAAAAGATGATGCAGAAAGTACAGAAAAAAGGAACAGAAAAAAGGAACAGCCATTGCTCAGGGAGAACGAAAATAGGAGCGTATCGATATGCTGGCTCACCAAAGATATACTTCGGAGAGACAGAAGAGGGAACCCAGGGCTCGGATGGCAGGGTCATCCCCCGCAGTCTCCTCGGCAGCCATGAGGAACGCAATCCGTTAGGTGGGCGGCGAGGCGATGCAAGGCGAGTCGAGAGAATAAACACGGCCGGTGATGAGGCGGGAGAGGTGGCGATTGAGGGCTCCTTTCGCCGGCGACGGCGTGAGAAATTTATCGAGGAAAGCCGCTAAGTCAATTTGCTACAAATCGTTTTTTTGTTTTGAAGTACCTTCTATTATTTTAAAATTACCACTTTACCTCTTAAATTTTATGAAAATTGCTCTCTACTCCCTCTACTCCCACGAATAGTAATTTATCTGGTCATCGACAAGTTACTTCATGACCATCAACATCATCTTGACGGATGGAGAAGCAGCCCGTTGACCACTGTCATTCTTGTCAACGAGATTTAGATATTGATGTTTATTAAAAACAATAGTAGAGCTAAATTTTATTTAGCAATCTAAAGATAAATCGGTGATGTCAGGATTAAATTAGCTATACTGAGTAGGAATTCATGTCAGCGGGTTAGAATTAGCAAAGACGCCCAGTTGGGAGAAAGCTACGCTGCATCAGCAACCCAATCCCAACTCAAGTTCTCGACCCAACTAATATTCCCAAGTCGAGCCCCCAACTCAAGTTCTCAACTTGAACTCCCGGCTTGAACTCGTGAGACAAACTCCCGACTCAGACTCCCGAGTTAGGCCCCTCTTAGAAGGGCACTCTGATCTAAAAAAACATAACCGTCACTCCGAAACTAGCAACGAGATAATAAAGACATAATGGTTACTAAGAACATGAGCGAGACGACAAGTAAAACGTGACCACATGAGAAATACCACCTCCCCCACTCCCTTTACTCCTCATTTAATATACAATTAATGGTACCATGTATAAAGGGATAACGAGGACGAAGACCTCGAACTCATAGGAAACGTGACTTTCTCCCTCCGCTTCCTAAAAAAAGATATTTCTTCCCACAGCGAAAGGTATGAGAAAAAAATCCTAAATTTACTTCTAGTATCTTTTCTTCGGTGAGCAGTCTGACTTGAGCATTAGAGTGACTATGTCGAAGATCCCTCTGGGCGTTCTTCTAATTTGTGTTTCTCTCTTCAGGTCCATCCCGAAGAATTTCATCAGTAGACACGTGAAGATTGATCGTCCACCCCCCTTACAGACCATAGGTGTGTTGGCCTTCAAGGAGTTTGGGTAGCAACATGTTGTCGTCATCTGTGCGAAAACTGAGTTATGAGTGCCCACAATCCAAGATAGACAACACCGGATGGCCCAACACTGAGGGTGGGGAAGGATAGGATTTCATCACCCCGATAAGAGAAGAGTTTAACCGGCTGGTGGCTGCCACAATACACACCATGCTACAACGGCAACCACCGTCCATAACCGTGCCTCCTTTGCATGCCCTTGCTGAAGTACTCCCCGCCATAGAAGTACCACCGGTCGTACCCCACAAGTCAACTCAGCTGACAAAGACGCTAAGGGAAACAGTTCCTTCGAATACCTCGGCCTGCAAGGAGAATCCTCAAGAACCTCCAGCGAAGACTTTCATGGAGCCTTCCTAAAGAAAAGCATGTTGCGAGCAAGGTTAAGAATAGCAAAGCCCAGCTCTCTTCACCTCACGTCATACAAGACGAACTACCCAGACACTTCAAGATATTGGTGATAGGGGAGTACAACGGCATGACTGATCCCAAAGATCATTTATGCAAATTTGAGAACACATCCTTACTGCATCAATACACAGATGGGATCAAATGTAGAGTCTTCCTAACCACCTTGTCAGGCTCAACACAAAAGTGATTCAACTACCACCCAACCTCGTCGGTCAAGACCTTCAAGGACTTCAAGGTCGCCTTCATGAGACACTTTGTTCCCAGCCGGCGATATCAAAAAACTCCACATGATCTTTTTGCTATCAAACAGAAACCCAAAGAACCCTTGAAGGAGTACTTGCAACGGTTCAATCTGGTGGTGATGGATGCTTCCTTGGTCACTCGAGAAATCCAGGTTAGTGCATTCCTACAAGGGGTTGGTGGATGAAGATTTTTTTCAATCCCTGGTCAAGAAGTCTCTCGGCGATTTCAATAGGCTATAGGCAAAGGCCCTCAAATATGTTCAAGTGGAAGAGGTGCAACCGACAAAGAAGAAAGACACGCCGACTCCCACTTCCCTGCATGCTCCAGCGATAAGAAGGCTCCATCACTTCCTCGAAGGAGAGATTTCATGACTTCGAAGGAGAGTGTAGTCCAGATGGTGGAATCCTCGATTCGCGCCTCGAGGTCAGGCTCCTAGCCTGAGGCTTACTGTGAGTTTCACAGATCAACACTCACTCCACTCAGGAATGCTAGCAGTATGCTTGAGAGCTGCAAATGGTGGCTGATAAAAGAAGGGTGAATCGAAAACAGGTGACCAAAAGTTCCTCGGAGCCCTACCCCTGTTGACTCAACATGGACAAGAAAGAGACTCGGGATAGGGACGATCGACAAGGTCATTCTCTCGAGTCAGGCCCCGTCTCGCAACACCATGCTTAGTTACCATCTAAGTCGAAATGAAAGGATGACATCAGAGGCAAACAAAAGTTGATCCGGCTGGGATGGTCAACATTATATCTAGAGGCCCCACAGAAGGGGACTTCGCCCGGGCTCACAAATCCCACGCTCGTCGTTTAGAGAATTACAAGATTAGCATGAAGAGGGGTCCTTCAGATGACCCTTTAATTGTATTTGGGCCTACGGACTTAGAAGGGCTCGTGACTCCTTGTGAAGATACATCGATGATCCAAGCTTTGATCGTCAATTACATAGTGAAGCGGGAAGTTCTGTGAACATCATCTTTAAAACCACCTTCGACTAGCTACGACTGGAAGGAGAGGAGTTACTCCCCATTCACACCCCTTGTATGGGTTCACAAGGCACCAAGTAGAGCCAACGAGTCAGATTTATCTCTCCTTGTTCCTAGGAAAAGAATCGGCGCAGCGAACCCGACGCATCCCTCCCTGGTGGTCAACACTGAGTCCTCCTACAACATCATCTTGGGTTGACCCGCGTTAAGCGCCTTCCAGGCTGTGGTCTCCACCTTCCATCAGAAGCTCAAATTCTCGGTCGGAATTCAAGTTGGGGAAGTCAAAGGAAGCCAGCTAGTAGCGCGGAAGTGTTATGTAGACATAATTCGGCTAGACGCCCGGAAAACTTGCAGAACGCGGCATACCTTCCTACATGTCTCCAAAAAATTCCTCTAGCTTGACTTGAGGAGGGACATCATGAGGCATGCATTCATCCTCATAGGCATGAAGGAGTCACGAGGATCATCTCGGGCCTAGACGCGACCTGCAAATAAGCTCTGGTCGATAATCTCACAAGCCACCACGATGTCTTTACCTGGACGGCTAAGGATGTCATGGGTGTGTGGGATCGGTGGCGTTGATAGAGGGGGGGGGGGGTGAATATCGACTCGAACTTTTTCCTAAAAGTTGTTGTTCGATCAATCGTCTTTCTATCAGAAAAGTCAATACGCAACGGAATAATAAATAAACAAAATAAAGCAGTAGACACACGAGATTTATTTACTTAGTTCCCAACCCCTCAGGGTCAGTATGTCCAAGGCCTATGTACTCAGCGTGAGTCCACTTTTGGTCTCCTTTCTGAAATTTTCGGAGGCAGAGAAAACCCGTCCTACAATTTGAAATGCAAGCACAAATATAAAGAATAATTACAACTTATAAATTAAAAGCAAAACAAACAAACTCGACGATCCATACCATCTCGAACTCCGAAGCGTGGCGCACTTCCTCCTGGAGCCTCCTTGGTCGCAGAGCTTCGCATTAAGCACTTTTGCTTTGCACAGAAAGAATGAGCAGATGGAAAACTTGATGTTCTGAAGTGAGGGGTTGAACCCCTTTTTATACTAGCTTCTTGGGCGCCTGATAAGCTTCTGAGGCGTCTCATAAGCGGTCAAATCTGATCTGATCCAGCGAACTCGACACTGGGATAAAGCATGCTTCTCAGGCGCCTGTTAACACGCATGCGCCTGGTAAGATTCAGGCGCCTGGTATGTTGGGCGCCTGGGATGGACACCCTCAACCCAGGGTGCCTGATTCATATCAGGCGCCTGGGAAGCCTTTTCCCAGGTTATATTGCGTTTGCTCTCCTATCTTGTCTCCAACTCCAGGTACCTGCAAGACAACAGAACATACAACAAGCAGGCAAATAATCTCATGCCTTAGTGACAGCCAGAGCTGTCTGGTTCTGACTTTAGATTTCACCTGAAATCCTAGATCGAACCGACGCCTACTGTTCCCTTTCCCGGGGAACACGTCCTCACCTACTCCACCATGGAGAAGTTACCTTTTGCCAACCGGGACCTCCGGTTGAACTTTTGCTCATCCTCCGAGAACCCGAATCTCGAGACATTCGACCTTGACCCGTTTATACTTCTGTCCGCGATCCCCACTCGGTTAAGTCTTTTGCTCGGTCCCCCGGACCAAGACTTCGTGCTCGGCTTCTGAGACTTCTGGATCTCGAGATGTCCGATCCTCGACCCATCTTTACTTCTGTCCGTAGTCCTCGCTTGGAAAAGACTCCGTTGCCCGATCCCGACCAAGACTTCGTGCTCAACCCTGTAGGTCAAGACTTCTTGCCCAGCTTCACTCACCAGAACTTTGTCCACCTAGCTTCACTCACTAGGACCCAGCTTCACTCACCAAGATTTCTTCCACCCATCTTCACTCACTAAGACACAACTTCACTCATCGGGATTTCTTCCACCTAGCTTCACTCACTATGACTCAGTTTCACTCACCAGGATTTCTTCCTTCATAATGACTTCTTTGCTAGTTATCTTAATCCTGACTAGACTTCTCTCTGCCAAACATCAAGCCCTGTTTGGCTCAGTCCTTTCGTCCATCTGACCAGATATGAGTTTAGTCTCTCTGCCAAACATCAAGTCTTGTTTGACTTATCCCTTGGCCAAACTGACCATCCCTGGGTTCTATTCACTCTGTCAAACATCAAATAATGTTTGGCTTAACCCTTTATCAAACTGATCAAACCTGGGTTTATCCTACCAAACATCATGTCCTGTTTGGTTTAACCCTTAATCACTTTGACTAGACCTTAGTATATTGTCACTGTCAAATATTAGGTCTTGTTTGGCAAACCCTTTGTCAAACTGATCAAACCTGGATTTACCCTACCAAACATCAGATCCTGTTTGGCTTAACCCTTGATCACTTTGACTAGACCTTAGTATATTGTCAAACATCGAAATACTAGAGGTTGACTGTTCATGACTGATGCTCTTTGCACCAACAATATCCCCCTCTTTGATGTTTGATAGTAATCTTAAGTTAGATTAGGTCTAAGGGTTCTAGGTTTAAAACCTAGGAGAAATCGGTTTAAAACTTGAGAGAAATCGAAAAAATCTAACTTAAGGTATTCTCTCCCCCTTTGACATATATCAAAAAGAAATAAAGAATAATAACAAAGATTTTAAGTTAGAAATTTGCATCAACAATACAATTTTTGAAAATATTTAAGTTTCTATAAGAAAATACAATTTTCAAAAATCCTTCTTTTTTTTATTAACAAGACCAAGTACCTTTATCAAAAAATATTTTAAGAGACACTAAGTATTTGAATAAAATTTTGAAAAGATAAGTACTTTATTCAATTGAATATCCCTAAATCTGACACAGTCCTAGGAATCTTGTTGACTACAAAAAAATTTCCTATGTGTCTTAGAGATTTTCAATCAAGATAAAGTATTTTTAATATATTTATTTTTGAAAAATAATAAGTTCCTTGATTTGGATTCCTCCTCAATCTGACACAGTCCTAGGAAACTTTATTAACTACAAGGAAAACTTTTCTATGTGTCTTAGAGATTTTTCCGATAAAATATTTTTAAAAATATTCAAAATACAAAACATTTTCAAGATATGTTTTGGAAAATGAAAATATTGTATTTTCAAAAATAAAGTGTTATTGAAAAGATGGTGTTTTTTGAAAATATAATATTTTTGAAATTTCTAATGTTTTTTTTAATTTGAACCTCCCCCTAAACCTGACACAGTCCTAGAAAACTTGTTGATTACAAAGTTGATCTTCCTCTGAGTCTTAGGGTTTAATTCAAACGAAAAGAATTACAAAATAGCAATAATAAATTTAAAGTAATCAAAAAAAGAAGTACATTAATTTCTTTTGATTATGACTCCCCTAAACCTGATACAATCTTAGGAATCTTTACAAATCATAAGGAAAGCTTTCTATGTGTCTTTAGAGTTTATCCATATCATAAGAGCAATTAACGTATATTTTAGAAAATTATTTTTGAAAGAATATGATAATATTTGAAGAAGTATTTTCCAAAAAGCATTTTGAAAGTCATAATAATTTTTTAAGCAAAAACCATTTTGAAAGAGATAAATTTTCGAAAAGAATAAAAAATGATTTTCAAAACAATTAAAAAAATAAGACTCCCCCTGAACTTGACACCTTTTGGGTTCCCTTGTTAACTACAAGGAACTCTACCTAAGTGTCTTAAGGGACTTTAGTGTTGACCTAGAAGGTTTGTGTCTAAGTGTAGGTCAAACAACTTTCGAAAAGATATATAATTTTTTGAAAATATATTTATAGGTAAACACTCAATCAATCATGAAATTCATTAAAATATTATTATGTTTAATCATTATTTTGAAAATAGATTTTTAAGAAAATATTCTAAGGATTTTTTGAAAATATTTATAATTGATTAGTCCTTCTCATCTCACCCATTCTGAATGTTACCGTACAAACAAGCATAGTTACCTTTTGGGTGTTTGTGAGATGCTTGAATAATTTTTCTTCAATTTAATATTATAGATTGTTTGACCTTGAGTTAGATTCAAGTTTAACAATTAGTAACTTAAAAGTAAATTTCAATAATTGGCTTCTAGGTCTTGGCGAGGCACAGGGGCCTTCTTTGGCCTAAGCCTTATTGGATCAACAACCCGTTCCTTAGACAAAGCCTTTTAAAGAAATAATACTTTTAATTTAGTCTTTGAGAAACTCTGGTCTAACTAGTTTAGGATGTGACGAGGTAACTCCGGCTAGTTCCACTTAGCTAGGTCGACCAGGTTGGGTACTCCTTACCCTTCCTGACTTCCTAGACCAAGCTTCCCTAACGTACTATCATCTCACCCCACCCTGATACTATGTTAGGCAAGAATCAACCAATCTTTTTCCTATCTAATCATTCTAAGTTAAGCAAAAAAAAAAGCTAGCATGAATGACATGACATATATATAAAAAATAAATAGATGCATGGGCATGGTAGTTATGCATATATCAATCAAATCAAATCGTTTTACTTAGGTTTCTAATAAAGTATCAAATTCTCGATTTGATACAGAATGTGTGAACCCGCGAATATGTCAACCCACTTTAACATATTTATCATTATTAAGTTGAAGGTTTCAGTTGGGTTGAATTTTATTTAGTTTCATAACTAAAGGTAATTAATTTGAATTTTAGTTCATGAATTTTGTATAAATTTTGGATTTTGAATTAGTTTAGTTCATGTATGAATTTTACTTAGTTTTTAAGAATTGTGATTAATTAAGATTTATGTTTTTAAGAATTATGAATTAATTAAGATTTAAGTTGTTAAGAATAAATTAAAATTTAAGTTGTTTAAGAACTAAAATTTAAGTTGTTAAGAATTAAGATTTAATTAAGATTGAAATTGTTAAGAATTAATTAAGAATTAAATTAAGAATTAATTTGTTAAGAATTAATTAAGGATTAAGATTTAATTACGATTGAAGTTTTTAAGATTTGAATAGTAATTTTAAATCTAATTGCATCATTTCCATTAATTTAAAAAATTCTAATTCATCGATTATTTCTTTTGTTTGTATGTTTTTAATTTTATTTAATATTTCTATTTTATTTGAATTCTTGTGAGCCTTTTTAATTATAGCTTAAATTTTAATAAATTCATTTTCAGAATCATATTCAAAATTAATAAAAGTTGTATTATTATCTTTAAAATAGGTAGAATAATTTTCAGGATTGTTAATTAAGGTTGTATCATTATATTCAAAATCAGTAGAATTATTAATTAATGTTTGAGTATTATCATCGACATTATCTTCAAAGTTATTAGAATTATCATAAATAATATCCTTAGAATTATTAGAATTATCAGAAAGATTATTAATTAAGATTTCATCACTATCCTTAGAATTATAATTATTAGAAATATTATTAATTAAAGTATTAGAATTAATTTCAAAAATTATAGCATTAATATTAAAGATTAAGGAATTAATATTCAATATTTTACTATTGTCAATATTTGATTTGGATCCATTTCGAACTAATTTATCATGTAATATATTTAATTTATTGTGTAAATAATCAAACTTAATAGTAAAATCAACATGATTATCTAAGTTATCAGATGAAATATCTAACGTTGCTGGAATTTGAAAAACACTTCTGCAGGAATTAACTTTTCGTTTAAAAGCAAACCAAACAAACTTGACGATCCTCGACCAATCTCAAACTCCTAAGCGTCGCATACTACCTCCTGGAGCCTTCTTGGTCACAGAGTTTCGCCTTGAGCACATTTACTTTGCACAGAATGAATGAGCAGAAGCAAAAAACTTAATGTTCTGAAGTGAGGGGTTGAACCCCTTTTTATACTAGCTTCTTGGGTGCCTGATAAGCTTCTGGGGCACCTCAAAAGCAGTCAAATCTGATCCTCCAGTGAACTCAGCGCTGGGATAAAGCATGCTTCTAAGCCGCCTATTAATACTCAGGCGCATGATAAGATTCAGGCGCCTAGTATGTTGGGCGCTTGGGATGGACACCCTCAACCCAGGGCGCCTGATTCATATCAGGCACCTGGGAAGCCTTTTCCCAGGTTATGTTGCATTTGCTCTCCTATCTTGCCTCCAATTTCAGGTACCTGCAATACAACAAAACATACAACAAGCAAACAAATAATCTTATGCCTTAGTGATAGCCAGAGCTGTCTGGTTCTGACTTTGGATTTCACTTGAAATCCTAGATCAAACCGACGCCTATTGTTCCCTTTCCCAGGGAACGCGCCCTCACCTACTCCACCATGGAGAAGTTACCTTTTGCCAACCGGGACCTCTGGTTGGACTTTTGATTAGCCTCTGAGAATTCGGATCTCGAGACGTCCGACCTCGACCCGTCTCTACTTCTGTCTGTGATCCCGCTCGATTAACTCTTTTGCTCAGTCCCCCAGACCAAGACTTCGTGGTCGGCCTCCGAGACTTCTGGATATTGAGACGTCTGATCCTCAATCTGTCTCTACTTCTGTCCGTAGTCCTCGCTTGGCAAAGACTCCGTTACCCGATCCCCGACCAGGACTTCGTGCTCAACCCTGCAGGTCAAGACTTCTTGCCCAGCTTCACTCACCAGGACTTCATCCACCTAGCTTCACTCACTAGGACCCAGCTTCACTCACTAGGATTTCTTCCACCTAGCATCACTCACTAGGACCTAGCTTCACTCACCAGGATTTCTTCCACCTAACATCACTCACTCGGACCCAGCTTCACTCACCAGGATTTCTTCCTTCATAATGACTTCTTTGCTAGTCATCTTAATCCTGACAAGACTTCTCTCTGCGAAACATCAAGTCCTGTTTGACTCAGTCCTTTGATCTATCTGACTAGATATGAGTTTAGTCTCTCTGCCAAACATTAAGTCCTGTTTGGCTTATCCCTTTGTCAAACTAACAATCCCTGAGTTCTATTCACTTTGCCAAACATCATATCTTGTTTGGCTTAACCCTTTGTCAAACTGATTAAACCTGGGTTTACCCTACCAAACATCATGTCCTGTTTGATTTAACTCTTGATCACTTTAACTAGACCTTAGTATATTATCACTGTCAAACATTAGGTCTTGTTTGGCTAACCCTTTGTCAAACTGATCAAACCTAGGTTTACTCTGCCAAACATCAGGACCTGTTTGTTTTAACCCTTGATCACTTTGATTAGACCTTAGTATATTGTCAAACATTAAAACACTAGAGGTTGACTGTTCATGACTATGTTGATGCAAAATGCATCGGTGATGAACAATCATCCTCTAGTATTTCGATGTTTGACAATATACTAAAGTTAGTGACAATATATATGTTAGACAATATACTAAGGGTGGTCAAAGTGATCAAGGGTTAAACTAAATAGGACCTTATGTTTGGAAGGGTAAACTCAGGTTTGATTAGTTTGACAAAAGGGTTAGCCAAATAGTATCTGATGTTTGGTAGAATGTATAGAACCCAGGGTTGGTCAGTTTGACAAAGGGATTAAACCGAACCGGACTTGAGGTTTGGTATATTTACCTGAAGGTTGGAAAAAGTCTAATCAGGATCATGATGACTAGCGAAGGAGTGATTTTGGTTGACTAAATCCTAGTGAGTGAAGCTAGGTGAAAAAACCCTGGTGAGTGAAGTTGGGTTTTAGCAAGGGAAGCTAGGTGGAAGAAATCCTAGCAAGGGAAGCTAGATGAAAGAAATCCTAGTGAGTGAAGCTAGGTGGAATAAATCCTGGCAAGTAAAGCTGGGTCCTAGTGAGTGAAGCTAGGTGGACTAAGTCCTGGTGAGTGAAGCTAGGCATGAAGTCTTGGTCCGGGGGACTGAGCACTAAGTTCTTGTCAGGGATCGGGCAACGGAGTCTTAGTCGAGCGAGGATTGCTGACAGAAGTAGAGACGGGTTGAGGTCGGACGTCTTGAGATCTGAGTTCTCAGAGGCTGAGCAAAAGTCCAGCCGGAGGTCCCGGTTGGCAAAAGCTTTAGTCGAACGGGGATCACGAACAGAAATAGAGACGGGTCGAGGTCAGACGACTCGAGATTCGGGTTCTCGAAAGCTGAGCGAAAATCCAACCGAAGGTCCCGGTTGGCAAAGGTAACTTCTCCAGTATGGAGTAGGTGAAGACACTTTCCCTGGGAAAGGGAACATTAGGCGTCAGTTCAACCTAGGGTTTCGGGTGAAATCCAAAGGCAAAACCAATAAGTTAAGGCTAAAAATATTTGTGTTTTTGTCTTGTGTTTGTTGTCTTGCAGGTACCTAAAGTTGGAGGCAAGATAGGAAAGCAAACACAGGAGAAATGAACCTAGGAAGAACCTTCTTGTCATGCCCCGAGACCCAGGAGCCGCTGGATACACCGGAATAGGTACTGCTGGTGGTACCACGGAATAGGCATGGGTAGGTACTATTGTCGATATGGTGGACACAACTAGGATAGATACGACTGGTGGAACAGTGGAAACCGCTGACATAAATGGAACTGAGACCCTCGGAACACCCGGGGGAGTCTGACCACAACTAACAGGCTCTATCCCAGTCAATCTCTCTGGTGACTCTGTCGCCTGAGACCCGAAAGTCGGCTCACGTGGCCGCCCGGGACTACGTCTTGGTGCAGAAGCAAATCCACTCCGAGTCACATCTGTAGCGGCCCCGCCTCTATGGTCCCCGTAGGCAACCCTCTAGGCAGGAGACCCTACGGTCTTCCCACCCCTGGCAGTGGGTTTTTGCCTTCCTCAGGATTCGAACTCTAGACCTCCAGGCTAAGTACTAAAGTTTCTGAATCCTGGTACCTAGAAAATCAAAATCCTAAACCTCCAATAGATTGTTGACATATTTGACCTTGGCTTTCCGACTCAGCAGTCGTTGCTACTAGAGAATTAGCATTCGCCGTTCCAAAGTCTTATCGGCAATGTGTCAGCTAATCGCTCACATAGATTGACTACCTGTCAATCCAACTAATCATGACAAACATAGATTGACTACCTGTCAATCCAACTAAAACCAAGTCTATGAGTAGCAATCTATCCAATATGAATACACAATCCCACCAAGCTGGGATAATCTAACCAATCCTAACTCTAGTAGTGAATACTAAAAATAGAATAGGTCCAGAAAGCTATACCTCTTGTCTCCTGGAGATGTCCCGTTGTTGCCAAGTCCCAAAGTCCAACCTAGTCGAAAAACGACTCTGAAAATCCAAAATGTACTCGGGTATATCATCAAACCCGAGCTCCGATACCTATCGAATCGGTATCAGATACAACTCCAAAAATCCACAAGTACCCAAGGTATCTCGCAACCTGGGCTCTGATACCAAAATAAATTATCACGCCCCGAGACCCAAGAGCCGCTGGTCCGATATAAAATCGGACGGCACCTCCCCTGTCCGACGGACAATTTACACATACAAACAACACACACAATAATAAATTTGGCCTCAGGCCTCAAAATCAACACATAACATAATCATAACACAAAGTAAACCATACCTGACTGCGGACCGGTCCGACTTACGACGAAAACAACAAACACATAGTCCATCAGAGGACTCAAAAATACAATACCAAGACAAATGAAATACGATACAAGTTCCACGACATAAAACAAATACAAACTAAATAATAACGATGTAAGGAAACACAACAGCGGAAGCACCCATCACGGGAGTCGTAGGGACCTGGGACTGGCAACTGGGGCTCTCCTGGAGACCAATCAACCTGGAAACAAAAATATAGGCAACGGTGGTGAGTCCAAATAAACTCAGCGGATACCAGAAACATATATGCACAGTAAGCTATAAATACCAATAAGAATTATGCTGATACAGTCTCGAATATAGAGGATAAAGCATAACTGAAGACTAAGGGGGAATACATACCAGAGTCCGTCTATCCTACAGATAGATGTAATCAATCCCCTATATAACCTCAAGAATAATACATAATTCAAATGTGTATGTCACCTGTAAGGGCCTGTCAAATATATACAACACTCAAACACAATAAGCACCTACAAAGGTGCAATGCATCATATACACCTGATGCAAAGATCTGATCTGTACGCACCTCAGCCACCACCCGACCGGCGGCCGAGTGAACAAGAAACAGATAAGTCAACCAATCATGGTTGCATAGAGAAGTGAAGCACTTGTGGCCTACAACATATGAAGCCCAACACTTGTGGCTATGCAGATATGATGCCCAACACCTGTGGCAATGCAGTATGTAGCCCAGCACCTGTGGCTATGCAAATATGACGCCTAGCACCTGTGGCGGATGCAATATGTAGCCCAGCACCAGTGGCGGATGCAATATGTAGCCCAGCACCTGTGGCTATGCAAATATGATGCCCAACACCTGTGGCAATGCAATATGTAGCCCAGCACCTGTGGCTATGCAAATATGATGCCCAGCACCTGTAGCAATGCAATATGTAGCCCAGCACCTGTGGCTATGCAAATATGATGCCCAACACCTATGGCAATGCAATATGTAGCCCAGCACCTGTGGCTATGCAAATATGATGCCTAGCACCTGTGGCGGATGCAATATGTAGCCCAGCACCTGTGGCTATACAAATATGATGCCCAGCACCTGTGGCAATGCAATATGTAGCTCAGCACCTGTGGCTATGCAAATATGACGCCTAGCACTCGTGGCGATGCAAATATGCAACCTCAAACATGACCGGGGACGGGCTCAGACCTCAGGGGAGCCGATGGTCTCCATCATGATCATGGCATCATACTAATAGCTCAATCAAACCAGAATCCTGTCTGCGCGACGGGCTCAGACCCTAAGGGAGCCGATGATCGCCAGTATGCAATTGTACAGAGTCTACAGCTCAGTAATGCAACCAAGAGGGTAAAGTATGCCAACAACACCCTCCTCACTAACCAGGTTCTCAACCACACATCGGTGGGAAAAGTATAGGTCAAACACATGTATCCATATCTAACCATTCTACCCTAGGTATCCATCCAAGGTATATCTAGGAATCAATACAACTACAGGTACTAAGTGACCTACCATCATATCTGAGCACATATGAACGCATGGAAAATATCGAGACTGTATAGAACTAAACAGGAGTCATCTAAACAACATATATCTGATCATAATACACAAAGGCAGGTAAAGTGTATAACTTACTATTATCTATAACAAACTATGCATAGTAGTAAGACAATATCTAAAAAGATAAGTTAGGGGTATAACAAACTAAGTGACCTACCATCATATCTGAGCACCAGTTGCTGACTGCTTCTATCTTGGCTGGATCAACTTGAATGCCTTCTTTAGATACAATGTGACCTAGGAAGGTCACCTGATCTAGCCAAAACTCACACTTTGAGAATTTTGCATAGAGCTTCTCCTGCTGAAGGATCTGCAGCACTATCCTCAAGTGTGTAGCATGGTCTTCTGGAGTCTGTGAGTATATGAGAATATCATCAATAAATACAATGATGAATTTATCGAGATACTCCCTGAAGATGTGGTTCATCAGCTCCATGAAGACTGCTGGAGCATTGGTTACTCCAAAAGGCATCACTACAAATTCGTAGTGGCCGTATCTTGTCCTGAAGGCCGTCCTGGGGATGTCACTTTCTTTAACCTTTAGCTGATGATACCCAGAACGCAGATCTATCTTCGAGAACACTGTAGCCCCTTTGAGTTGATCAAATAAATCATCTATTCTAGGAAGGGGGTACTTGTTCTTGATGGTTACCTTGTTCAGAGCTCTGTAGTCTATGCACAGACGCATAGACCCATCCTTCTTCTTGACGAAAAGTACAGGAGCTCCCCAGGGTGAATGACTCGGGCGAATGAAGCCCTTGTCTAGTAGCTCCTGGAGTTGCTCTTGTAATTCCTTCAATTCTGTTGGAGACATACGATATGGGGCCTTCGAGACCGGACCGGTACCTGGTACTAGCTCGATCTCGAATTCCACTTCTCTGTTGGGAGGTAGTCCAGGTAGTTCTTCTGGGAATACTTCTGGATACTCACAGACTACCCGTACATCCTCCTGCTTGCGCTCTTCCCTTGCTTCTATGTCCACTATGCATGCAAGAAAACCAGCACACCCTTGTTCTAGCATCTGGTGGGCTGCCAAGGCTGAGAGGAATTTCTGAGTCTTCCTCCTTGGGGCTCCTTGAAATTCGAACGGTGGTTCTCCTTCTGGATTGAAAACCACCTTCCTCCGTCGACAGTCCACTGAAGCGCTGTACTTACTAAGGAAATCCATGCCCAGTATGACGTCGAAGTCTTGCATCGCAAGGACTATTAGATCGACATATAGCTCTCGGTCTGAAATCTTGATTGACACAGCCCGGAGCCGCTGGGTGGATTCCATGATTTCCCCTGAAGGGAGAGTTATCAGGAATCTAGACTCCCAACTCTCTGCAGGCACCTGTAACTTACTAGCAAAAGGTACTGATACGAAAGAATGGGTCGCCCCAGTGTCAAACAGTGTAGTAGCTAAATGCTGAAAAATAACTATTTGACCTGTTACGACCGTGGAGGCGCTGGCAGCTTCTTCCTTCGTGAGGGAAAAGACTCTAGCATTGGTTGAAACTGGTGCTGCTTCCAACCCTCCCTGACTGATCTGAGGTCCCTCCAGTATAGTAGGCATGTAATATAACTGAGGCTTGCCTCCATACTGTACGGACTGCTGAGGAAGTACCTTAAACTTGTTTGGGCAGTCTTTGGATCTGTGTCCCTCTTGTCCACATGAGTAGCATCCAGTTACACCTAAAAGGCATGCTCCTGGATGGGTCCTCCCACACTTAGGACAAGGTGGATACCTAGCTTGCTTGTTCTCTGGGTTTCCTTTTTGGCTGCCAGGCCACTGCTTCCTTTTGTGGTTCTTGTTCTTCCAGTTCTGGTTATTTGGCTGAGGCTTCTGGCCTCCTGTTGTCTTGTTCTCAATCAGGACTGGCTTCTGCTGTGTTTGTTGTGCCTTGATGCTATTCAGATAGTGCTCTGAGATTAGAGCACTACTGACCAACTCCTCGCTGGTCTGGGGTCGGTGCGTCCCGCTGTTCACGTTGAGTGCTATTTCAGGGTTCAGCATGCGGAGCATCAGTCTGACTCGCTCCTTCTCTGTGCTGACTAGCTCTGGGCAGAGGCGAGCTAGTCTGTTGAACTTCGCGACTGCTTCTCCCACTGGTAGGTTACCTTGTCTGAACTCCATGAAGTCCTCGTAGTGCTTGTTGGTAACCCGCATGTGGAAGAACTCCTCATAGAACTCTTGCTCGAAATCTGTCCAGCTCATCTGGTTGACTATCCTCTTACTCTTGACCCGCTCCCACCACATACGAGCATCTCTAGTTAGGCAGAAGGAGGCACATTTGACCTTCTCGACTTCTGGCCAGTCAAGAAGCTCCATTGTGCTCTCTAAAGTCTTGAACCAAACCTGGGCATCCCAGGGCTCAGTCGTGCCTGAGAAGCTTTTAGGTTTCAACCTCTGCCACTGGACGAGGTATGCTTCTTGTCTTCGGTTCACGGCAGGGGTCTCCTGTGTGACTGGTGGAACTTCAGCCACCACTGGAGTTTCCACTCCTGCTGTGGGTGGTGTAGGGGGCACTGGGTGCTGATTTGCCATCAGTGTGGCGATGGTCTTCTGTTGCTCTGAAATCTGAGCTTGCATTTGAGTAATGACTGCCATCAGGTTTGGCTATTCTGTGCCAGGCTCATTGTTATCTTGAACTGGAGTTCTGTCCCTTGCATTAGGAGCTCGGCCTCTTCTTGCCATCTAATAATGCATAAGGGAACAAGAAATCACTACTACATCTCTAGGTATAAACTTGTCTTCTTACTTAGCAACCTAATATCCATTCTAGGGATTAAACATGTTTCCGTGATACTAAGGTATTAAACATGCTTCCTTGTTCTATGCACATATGAGTAAGTACTTAAGCATTTCTCTATACTGCAATTAAATAAAGGAGCAATAAAAAAACTGAAACTTAAAACTTTCTTACTTGAAGACGACAAGGTTGATGCTGATGTGTGTGTGATGCTGGAGAATGGGAACTGCTCTGATACCAACTGTAGCGACCCGCCTTCTCTACCTTAGACGGACCGTTACTTGTCTACTTCTTGACTCTAATGCACGACTAGGAATGCGGAACTTTCTTTTTTTTTGTATTTAAATCTATCTAAGAATGATATTCTAACTTTAATAGTCATGCATGATACAATGGCACACTTCCTTTCTCTAAAATTCGTAAAGAAAAATATTTTAGCCAATCAAAACAACTTCATAAACTTGAAATTAGGACTTTTGCGGAAGTAAATAAGTTATGAAAATCTATATGAACTTTAGACTAGAGTGTGGACCAAATTTTGTATCTATGCAAGGTTTAAACAATTCTAACCATTTAAACTCATCACACAAGGTTCTATAACATTACTAAAGCATTATGGAATATGAATGCAACTTTTCTAAGCATATTTAAAGCAATAAAAACTTAATTCAAAAGGAGACTAACAACATCTTGGCACATGCATCAAATAGCTCCATCAAAGTATCGATATTCGAAACTACTCATGCTCATACTCATCCAATGCAATCATAAGGACATATGTACTAAATAGAATGACATGGAATCTTTACTCGTGGTTTTAAGACACGCAAAATATCTAAAACGCAAATACTTGGATAAATTCTATGTGATCTAACTTAAACTAAGAATCTGTAACAAATGCACTTTAAGTCTTTTATTCATCTTGTCCCAAGGACCTCTCCAAGGTCAGCCACCACACACACGTTACTCAGCACCGCCTCGTCGCCTTCCTTCAGAATTGCTTGCCTTTACCTGCAGCAAGAGGAAATGCAACTAATAAGCATAAAGCTTAGCAAGTACTATCTAGCTCACAAAATCTCGAAATGCGCAAGCATGCTTTTTAAACAATGTGAAATCACATGAGATACTTTTATGCTTAAAAGAAACACTAAAACATGTATAACTCAAAACATGCATACTCAAGCATTGATAAGTCTTAACTCACCTTTTTCTTGGCTTAACTTGAAACTTTAGCAATTCTTTAACTTTAAATCTTTCTTTAACTTTTAGAAAACTTCCTTAAATTTTAGAAAAACTTTGCTAAAGCATATACTTGAAAATAATAACTCACTTGGATCCACTTAAGACGTAAGTACCATCTTATGCGCGTTCCCTAAAAGGTTGGGGTAGCGAGCCACCAATCCTAATAGAGCAGACCTTGGTCTACCAGGGCCAAGACCTTGGAATTGGACACCTGGATTTCTTTAACGACGCCCTTGGACGCCGGGTACTGGCCTTGGAAAATAAAATACTTACTTTTTCTTATCTTGAATGCCTTGGCATTTTAACGAGCACCTTGTGTACCCAAATCCCTAAGTCTTGACTTTTGGGGATTTCTTAAGGCCTTGGCCTTTTCTTTTCTTATCTTTATCTTCTCTTTTCTTTTCTCATAACTTTTCTTAGCCCCTAACCTCATATAGGGTACTTAATCAACTTATACAAGCATGGATTAAACTAGAGTTACATGCAAAATTATAAACTAAAGGAAAATTGCATTTTTAACTTTCTAACGGGAAAAACTTGCGGAAAACCGCCTCTTACTGCAGGTGAACAGTACTTACTTCGATATCTTGGACTTACAACCAAGAACGGCGTCGGAGGTTTCGGAGAAACTCGGAGTCTCGGAGATTTCTTCGCGCTCACGCGTTCCTCTCGTCGCGGGGATCCCGAATATCAGAAAATCTCTCGGAGGAGAGCCTTGGCCGGCCACCGGAGGAAGGTCCTAGGGCTTGGTGTGGTTTCGCCCAAGAGAGGGGAAGAGGGGGCATGTGTGCGGCTTGGGGCGAGGAAGGGTTTGGAAGTTGCCGAACCAAAAAAATAAAAGAATCACTTAAGTTCTTCTATTTATACCAAGGGGTATTTCGGTTCAACTTACTACTTAACTTAATATCTCTCTATTTTCTTTCAGCACACCCCTGCTAGGGCTCCTGGTTAACCCGACCAACTTAAGTCATTGGTCCCATGGGAGGTCTCGGGTTTAAAACTCGTCCAGGCAACTTTTTTGCCGAAGACTCTATTTCTTTTAATGAAAACACTAAACGGACTCAGAAAATTCCATAAAAATATTCTAAAATTCCTAAAAATATCTAGAATATTTCTAAAACATTTTTAAATAGTTCTAAGGACTTTAAGAACTTCAATATGGAAATTTCGGGGCGTTACAGGGTACCCGCCTCAAAGTAGGAGTAGTCCGTATCAAATAAGAACCTCCCGTCCGATACTCCGCAACCAAAAGTCCAAATCAGTGCCCTGTATCAAAGGACATTTTAAATAGCTATTACAAAGATAGTAACTAGCTAACAAGTCTCTAATTGAATGATAACCTCTCAATTAAACCTAGGTTTAAACAAACCGTAAACCTGATCATCCCATCATTCATATCAATCTTGATTACCAATTTAATCATCACCTAACTCCTCCTGGTTAACTAAAATCAAACCATCATCAATTTGATCCAAAACAAACCTTAAACAGATCCCAAAACAATACAAACTGAACACATTAATCCCAAGGAAACAAAACCTCACTGCAACACCAATTCGACACCAAATAACAGTCCAACAATAGCATCATGGCATCAAATAGACAACACACTGAAATAAACCAAGTCTTACTCCAAATACATCAATGATCTGATCCAAAACTTAGATCTAACCAACACCAAGATAGAGATTCATCCTTACCATTACCTTGATGGTTTGTCCCAGTAGAAGCAGGGAATTAGCTACACAAAACCAAACTACCATAATTCCTCCAAAGTGAAGCCAACCTATAATCCATACAGATCCGAAAACATATGGCTAAGAGAAAGAAATAGAGAACATAAACAAACTCCTATAACAACTTTGGCTATGAGATGAAACTCATGGCAACCTTCCTCTACAACAACATCATACAAAATCTACATTCATATCAGCACTCACACTCACGGCAACACCAGAATCAACAGAGCTAAACAAGGTAAAGAAAACCAAATCCAAAACAGCAAGGCTAACAAGCTATGGAACCTCAAGATCAATTTCATTGCAAATCAATTTGCCCAAGAGATCTAATACAGGGTATCTGTTGGTGCAAGTTGCATCAATAATATTCCTCTTTAAGTGTTTTAATGTTTGACAATACACTTAAGTCAGTGATACATTGAACAGACAAAGGGGAGTAAGAGAGAAGTAACCTTAGCTGAAGAAAAGTCCTAGATAATCTAGGCATCAAAACCCCAAGTCCTAGCGAAGGGCTGCTAGGCACCTAGCGAAGGGCTGCTAGGTATCGAAACCCCAAGACCTAGCGAAGGGCTACTAGGCACCTAGCGAAGGGTTGCTAGGGAATGAAGACCTAACGAAGGGCTGTTAGGCACCTAGCGAAGGGCTGCTAGGTATCGTAACCCTAAGACCTAGCGAAGGACAGCTAGGCACCTAGTGAAGGACAGCTAGGCACCTAGTGAAGGACTACTAGGCATAGAAGACCTAGCGAAGGGCTGCTAGGCACCTAGCGAAGGGTTGCTAGGGATTGAAGACCTGGCGAAGGGCTGCTAGGCACTTAGCGAAGGGCTGCTAGGTAATAAAGTCTTGGTCCAAGGGACTGAGCAACTTAGCTGAGCGATGACTAAGGACAGGAGTAGAGACGGGTCAGGGTTTGGGCGTCTCGAGATCCGGAGTAATCGGAAGCTAAGTAAAAGTCCACCCGAAGGGCTAGGTGGCAACCGTCTCCTGAAAGGAGTAGGTGAAGGGCGAGTTCTCGGGGTTGGGAACTTGTGCCGGTTCGACCTAGGGTTTCGTGCAAATCCGAAGTTCGAACCAAGTCCTTAAGACCACTATTATATGTATCTATGCTTTGTGTTTGTGTATCTTGCAGGTATCAAGAATCGGAGGCAAAGCAGGGTAAAAATCATGGTTGGCAGGCCTTAAGGGGGGCGCCCCCAGGTAGTACTAAAGTGGCAGTTTTCGTGAAATAGGGTGACAGGTGTCAACCGGGGCGCCCAGAGCGTCCGGGGCGCCCCGATTAGAAGCTGTTTTGCTGTTTCGAAGCCAGAACACAGGATAAGCCCTCACGGGGGCGCCCGGGTCATCCGGGGCGCCCTGGTCAAAGGTCTTATCACCTGCAATGAAGTAGGCGCAAGGATAAGAGTTGACCGAGTCTTCCGGGGCGCCCCCAGCGTCCGGGGCGCCCCCAGCGTCCGGGGCGCCCCCAGCGTCCGGGGCGCCCCCAGCGTCCGGGGCGCCCCCAGGAGGGCTATATAAGGGGTCTCGACCCCCTTGCTTCAGATACAACATTCTAGAGCAATTCTGATCATTCCGACCGACGACAACACGCTAGAAACGAGGCTCTACGACCGGGAGGCTCCAAGAGGAGGTGCGCGGCACTTCGGAGGTCCAGATCGGCCGAGCTTCATACTTTTTCTCGTTGGTTTGCCTTTTAATTACTGTACTTAAATTTTTATATTATTGATTGTAATTCTGCACTGTAAGTCGGGTTTCTCCGCCTCCGGAAAGTCCGGAAAGGAGACCAATAGTGGACGGACGTTCCCGTGCATAGGCCTTGGATGTACTGACCCTGGGGGGTCGGGAACCAAGTAAAAATCCGCGTGTCATTCTGTTGTGCATTTATTTTTCTGTTCTTATTTTCCGCTGCGCTACTAATATTCTAAGTCTAAAACGAACGAGTGTTCCACGAAGTTTTACGAAGATTTTGAACGGTCGATATTCACCCCCCCCTATCGACGACACCGGTCCTACAGTATCATCAACTCAGCCACACAATCAAACAACAAAAAAAACATGTGGAAACCCTTACCTCAACTCCCTGGAGGCCCAAAACCAAAGCCTCAACCCTTGTTGACGAAACTCCAGCTCCAAGCCACCGACCTGATACTCCGCCGACTAAATCCCTGGATCGTCCCTGAGCTGGAAGACAGGTCACGCATCAGGGATGACATCAACCCAAACTACCTCGACTCACCAAATCCCAGACCTATTGAACCCTAACTCACCTCAGGTAGGGCTCCGACCACTTGATTGAACTCGTCAGCCTGAGGGCACCACCGCACCCCAAATCACCCGAAACAAAATCCCTAGCTCTCGTTCACGAGAGGGTTTGAGGATCGAGGGTTGAAGCTTCGACGCCAGCTGGATTTCGAGGGTGCTGTTCGCCGGAATGGTGGAAGCCTGAGGAGAAGGCAGTGTGGCGTTGACTCTCGATCGAGGAAGGAGGCTAGAAATCGTCTGCGGCGGCTCTTGCGAGGAAAGGAAGAAATGAAAAGGGCAACCACTAATATGGAAACACATTTTTGCAATAGAGCCCCTGTAGTTTAGATAATTACTTCCTCTCCTTTTTAAAGTTTGAGTTTATTCACACTTAAGCCCTCAAAACTTAAGTTTCAAAGCGATATAACCCTCTAACTTTAGTTTGGGTCCCGAAAACCGTAAATCTTCTTCCGAAAATTTTTTTGGATCGCGTCAAAAGTGTCGGATTTAACACTTCTTGGGTGCCTGACTTGAATCAGGCGCCCAAGAAGTGTTGGGAACCCCAGTTGGGGGCAGCCCATCGCAGGCGCCTAGGAGGTTCCCAGGCGCCTGGGAAGGGTTGATGTTATCCTTGCTGCGATTTCGATGGTTCGGATGAACGTTGACCATATGTGGCAGGTGCCTAAGAGCCCTCAGACGCCCGAGAATGCAGTATATAAAGGGGTTCGACCCCTCATCTCTGAACATCACTTTCTACATCCGTAAAAGCAGCCTGTGTGAAGCAAACGCGCTCAAGTCATAGGTCTGCGACCAAGGAGGCTCTAGGAGGAAGTGTGTTGCACTTCAGACTTCCGAATTGGTCGGATCTTCAATTTTCTGTTGGTTGGTTTTTAAATTAAAAAGTTGTACTTATTTTATCATTATTTCTTTGCTTATAATTCAAACTGTAAGACGTGTTTCTCCACCTCCAGAAAGTTCGAAAAGGAGACCACTAGTGGACTCACGTTGAGTACTTAGGCCTTGGATGTACTGACCCTGAGGGTTGGGAACCAAGTAAATCCCGTGTGTTCTATTGTATTTCTTTTATTTTATTTTCCGCTGCGTACTAACCCTGATAGAAAGATGATTAAACAAAGTTTTCTGACGAAATTCTGGCAAAATGTTCGAGTCGATATTCACCCCCCTTTATCGACCGACACTAATCCTACAAGTGGTATCAGAGCAGGTCGCTCTTCACCGGACTAACAGCCGAAGGAGCAACAACGCCAAGAATTGAGGGGTTGCAAGGGTGAATTCTGGTATATTTTAAATTATGTCAATTGTTAAGTTCCATATTATTTGTTTTAAGTGCAGGGAGAGAGAATACTATAAAAACTAGTGTCATACTCGTAAGATTCGATCTTCACCACCGGCGACAAAGGAGGTACCAGTGCCAGGAGTCCAGAGGGACAAGAGTCATATCCACTATTTCAAATATCAAAAGCACGGACACTCAAGAACCAGTGTCCGACCAAGGTACGGAAAATTAATTTTCACAATAATTTTCAAATTCCTGCACAGTTATACAGTCATTCTGATAATTTAGATAATACTATTAATTTTTTTTTGATAAATTAGATTTTTTGCATAGTCAACTTAATTTATTGCATGACAAATTATCAAATATTAACAATATTAAAATATCAAACATTAATTCCTTAATCGTTAATATTAATGCAATAATTTTTAAAATTAATTCTAATACTTTATCTGATAAACTTTCTGAGAAATCTGATAACTCTAAGGATAGCAATGAAATGTTAAATAATATTATTACTGATAATTCTAACATTTCTAAAAATAATATTTCGGATATTTCTAATAATTCTGAAGATAATGATGAAATTATAATTAATAATCTTTCTAATAATTCTGATAAAAATAGTGCTGATAATACTAATATTTCTCAAGATAATGTTGATGATTATACTGAAGATAATACTAATAATTCTCAAGTTAATATTGAGGAAAACAGTCAACCCTTAGTTAATTCTACTGATTTTGAATATAACCTTATAACTTTAATTAATAATCTTGAAAATTATTTTACCTATTATAAAGATAATGATACAATTTCTGAATATAACTCTAAAGATGAGGATGAAGTTAAAAATAAATTTATTAGAATTAAAACTATATTTAATAAGATTTACAAAAATTCAAATAAAGCAGAAGTATTAAACAAACTTGAAAAATTAAATAAAAAAGAAATAGTAGATGATTCAGATATTTTTTAATTAATGGAAATGATACAACTAGACCCAAAATTGTTAACAATTTAAACTTTAATTAACAATTTCAACTTTCATTAATTCTTAATAATTTCAACTTTAATTAATTATTAATAATTTCAACTTTAATTAATTCTTAAATATTTTAACTTTAATTTTTAATAATTTTAACAGTAATTAATTTTAACCTTAATTCTTAATAATTCAAACCTTAATTAATTTTTAATAAATTAAATCTTAATTAATTTTTAATAATTTTAACCTTAATAATTATTATTAATTTTAATTAATTAATGCTTAATTACTTAAACCTTAATTAATTCTTATTAATTTAAATAGTAATTAATTAATGCTTAATTACTTAAATCTTAATTAATCCTTTATAACTTAAATCTTAATTAATTCTTAATAACTTAAATCTTAATTAACTCTTAATTTTTAATTAAATCTTAACAACCTAAACTGTTAACTAATTCTTAACTTTTAAAATCATAATTAATTCTTAAATCTTAATTAATTAACAATCAATCCTTGTTCAACAAAATCCACAAACTAAATTTTAATTAATTACCTTCAATTATGAAACTAAATAAATTCTACCCAATTGAAACCTCCAACTAAATAATAATAAATATGTCAAAGTGGGTTGACATATTCGCGAGTTCACATAGTCTGTATTAAATCGAGAATTTGATACTTTATTAGAAACTTAATTAAAATGTTTTAACTTGATTGACTCATGCATAAATGTCATGCTCATGCATCTGTCTATTTTTTTTAATATCTATCATCTCATTCATGTTTACTTTTCTGCATAATTTAGAATGGATAGATAGGAAAAAGATAGGTTGATTTGCCTAACCTTAGTATATTGTTAAACATTGCCTAACCTAGAGGTTGTTTGTTCATGACTGTGTTGGTGCAAAATGCATCAGTGATGAACAGTCATCCTCTAGTGTTTCAATGTTTGACAATATACTAAAGTTAGTGACAATATATACGTTAGACAATATACTAAGGGTGGTCAAAGTGATCAAAGGTTAAACCAAATAGGACCTTATGTTTGGTAGGGTAAACCTAGGTTTGATCAGTTTGACAAAAGGGTTAGCCAAACAGGATCTGATATTTGGCAGAATGAATAGAACCCAAGGTTGGTCAATTTGACCAAGGGATTAAACCGAACCGGACTTAAGGTTTGGTATATTTACCTGAAGGTTGGAAGAAGTTTAGTCAGGATCATGATGACTAGCAAAGAAGTGATTTTGGTGGACTAAATCCTAGTGAGTGAAGCTAGGTGAACGAAACTCTGGTGAGTGAAGTTGGGTCATAGCAAGGGATGCTAGGTGGAAGAAATCCTAGCAAGGGAAGCTAGGTGGAAGAAATCCTAGTGAGTGAAGCTAGGTGGACTAAATCCTGGTGAGTGAAGCTGGGTCATAGTGAGTGAAGCTAGGTGGACTAAGTCCTGGTGAGTGAAGCTGGACACGAAGTCTTGGTCTGGGGGACTGAGCACTAAGTCCTGGTCGGGAATCGAGCAATGGAGTCTTAGCAGAGAGAGGATTGCGGACGGAAGTAGAGACGGGTCGAGGTTGGATGTCTCGAGATCCGAGTTCTCGGAAGTCGAGCAAAAGTCCAGCCGGAGGTCCCAGTTGGCAAAATCTTTAGTCTAGCGGGGATCGCGAACAGAAGTAGAGATGGGTCGAGGTCGGACGTCTTGAGATTCGGGTTCTCGAAGGCTGAGCAAAAGTCCAACCGAAGGTCCCGGTTGGCAAAGGTAACTTCTCCAGTGTGGAGTAGGTGAGGACGCATTCCCTGGGAAAGGGAACATTAGGTGTTAGTTCGACCTACGGTTTCGGGTGAAATCCAAAGTCAAAACCAATAAGTTAAGGCTAAAATTATTTGTATTTTTGTCTTATGTTTGTTGTCTTGCAGGTACCTGGAGTTGGAGGCAAGATAGGAAAGTAAACGCAGGAGAAACGAACCTGGGAAGAACCTTCGTGGGCGCCGGATTCAAATCGGCCGCCCAAGAAGTGTTGGGCGCCCCACTTGGGGGCAGCCCATCCCAGGCGCATGGCATGCCAGGCGCCTGGGAAGGGTTGATGTTATCCCTGCTACGCTTTCAGTGGTTTGGATGAACTTTGATCACACGTGGCAGGCGCCCAAGAGCCCTCAAGCGCCCGAGAATGCAATATATAAAGGGGTTTGACCTCTCATCTCAGAACATCACTTTCTACATCCGCAAAAGCAGCCTGTGTGAAGCAAACGCGCTCAAGTCGAAACTCTGTGACCAAGGAGGCTCCAAGAGGAAGTGCGCTGCACTTCGGACTTACGGATTGGTCGGATCTTCAATTTTCTGTTGGTTTGTTTTTAAATTAAAAAGTTGTACTTATTTTATCATTATTTCTTTGCTTATAATTCAAAATGTAAGACGGGTTTCTCCGCCTCTGGAAAGTACATAAAGGAGACCACTAGTGGACTCATGTTGAGTACTTAGGCCTTGGATATACTGACCCTGGGGGAATGGGAACCAAGTAATTCCCATGTGTTCTGTTGTCTTTCTTTTATTTTATTTTCCACTGCGTACTAATCCTGATAGAAAGACGATTAAATAAAGTTTTTCGACGAAATTCCAGCAAAATGTTTGAGTCGATATTCATCCCCCCCCCCTTATCAACCGGCACCGATCCTACAGACTGATGCTCTTTGCACCAACAGGGTGTCCCTCCTTCTATGATGGTGCATAAGTTAAACTCCCAACCCGTGGTCAAACCGATATGGCAGAAGAAAAGGAAATTCTCACCCACCGAGTAGAGCCAGGTCATCCAAGCTGAGATGGATAAGTTATTAGTAGTAGAGTACATATGAGAAGTTCAATTCTTGACTTGGCGCTCTGATTTGGGGTTTGGGGGGGGGGGTGGGGGCGGAGGGTCTGCACCGACTTCCATAACCTCAACCAGACCTGCCCAAAAGGTTATTGTCCCTTGCCCTACATCGATCAGCTAGTTGACACAATCGCCGAGTGTGAGCTAATTTGCATGTTGGACGTCTATCAAAGGTACCACCAAATCCCACTGGCTCAAGAGGATCAGGATAAGGTTATCTTTATAATCCCAAATGGGACCTTTTGCTTTACTGTTATACTATTCAACTTGAAGAATACAAGGGCAACCTACTACCAGCTCATGGATCGCATCTTCAAGCACCAAATTAAAAGGAACATTGAGGTCTATATAGATAATATCCTCATCAAATCTCGACATCAGAGACCCTTATCCCGGATGTGGAGAGTGTTGGGGCAATCTATGGTCCGGAGTGACCATGTGTTTTGATGTTTGGGCAAAGGGTTTAAGTTAGGTTTACCCTTGTGTATTTGATATGTGTATGTGAGTGTGCAGGTTTGCAAGTTACACATATTTGTTGGATCGAGAGAAACAATAGAGGGGGGTGAATATCGTAAATCGTTTTCGGATTAAAAATAAGAGCATACGCAGCGGAAAATTAAATCACAACACAAAGATGCAAGCAGTTTTACTTGGTTCGGAGTCGCGGTCGGCTCCTACTCCAAGGCCCACAGTCGTTGACTATTTACTGCGGGCAATTCTATATGTGCGCAAAACCAGTTTACAAAATGTATTATAAGAAATAGTACAGTAAACTTAAAGTAGCTCTTCGTACCGACGTCCGGTGTAGATTATATTTTCGGAGCAGAGGGACGTCGTTGGCGCTTGTATCTCGAGTCGGGAGATTTCCGGAGTAGAGCGCGGGAGCAGAAGAGCGTGAATGCGTTGGAAGAATTGATGTGCAAAGCCTTGGGGTCGAGGGCCCTTTTATAGCCCCTGGGGGCGCCCGGAATGTCGGGGGCGCCCCCCCACGTGTCAGCTGATCCGAGTTCCTCTCGGTCAGCTCTGATCCCTTCAAACTCAGGATCAGGCTTTGACAGGGGCGCCCGGGACGCTGGGGGCGCCCGGGTTGACCGGGTCAACTCTTATCCATTGGCTTCGCTGGCTTCCACTTCGTTAGCTTGAACTGGGGGCGCCCGGACCATCTGGGGCACCCGGGAGCATGGGGGGCGCCCGGGAGCACGGGGGCGCCCCGCCCATGAGCTGTCGAAGAACTTCTTTTGCTTCATCTATTTTGTATTCACCTTGGGGGCGCCCGGGACACTCCGAGCGCCCTACTCAGCTGCTGCCTCACTCCTTTGAGGCTCTCTGAGCTGCAGATACTCGTTCCTTCGGTCCTGCATCCAGGGTTAGTCCAAAACAATATAAAGCAATAATATGTTAGTTTTATACAACCTTAGCTGTCTTGGTTCTGACCTTGGGTCTCCAAAATGGAGCCCTAGGTCGAACCGACGCCTACTGTTCCCTCGTCGGGGAACGCGTCCTCACCTACTCCTCTCGGGAGAATTTACCTGATGTCAACCGGCTCCTCCGGTTGGACTTTTGCCCAGAAGTCCTTCGCCAGGTGCCTAGCTGTCCTTCGCCAGGTCTTCAGTACCAAGTTGTCCTTCGTCTGGTGCCTAGTAGTCCTTCGCCAGGTCTTCGGATCCTGGCAGTCCTTCGCCAGGTGCCTAGTAGTCCTTCGCTAGGTCTTGGATCCCAGGCTGTCCTTCGCCCGGAGCCTAGCAGTCCTTCGCTAGGTCTTCGTATCCTAGCAGCCCTTCGCTAGGTGCCCAGCTGTCCTTCGCCAGGACTTTGTATCCTGGCATTCCTTCACCAGGTGCCTAGCAGTCCTTTGCTAGGGCTTTGTATCCTGGCAGTCCTTCGCCAGGTGCTTAGCAGCCCTTCGCTAGGAGTTTACTTCCTGCACACTTAGTAATCACATTAGACAACAAATAGTACTTAACTTTGAATCCTTTGCCAATATCAAAACAACGTTCGATATGGTGCTTCCTGCACCAACAATCTCTCCCTTTTTGATTTATGGCAACACAATTCAAAGTTAAGTAAAAAACATATAACAGTTAGGAACATAAGGTAAACAATGAAGTATAACTGTTTATGAACAGAATAAATAGAGTTGAAAAGAAAAATTTATTTCTCACACTCTCCCTAAAACCCTGAATACTTGTGTTATAAACACTTAAAACACTTAACTTTGACCTTTCCTCCCCCTTTGACATATATCAAAAACATACATGGGCGAACAAGGTTTCTAATAGGGAGTTTTACTAAAATAAATTCAAGTCATGATTTTACAATTTCCCAAAAACATTGTTGTTAAGGAAAAAACTTAACAGTAGCTTACTTAGCCAACATTTTGAAAACAACTTTCCTTAAAAAATTTCAACTTTTGCACACGTAGAAAATTTCTTTAGAACATATTTTGTGCATTTAAAACTATTTAAAAAATCTTTAAATGGACAAGTTTTTGCCAAAACAAAGATTTGATTACTAAGAAGACTTAGAAACATTTGCCCAAAAATTTTCAGAGGTTTTGCTCAGACAAACTTTGTTTACTAAGGAAAAATCTACTTAGAAATATTTGCAAAAAGATGCTCTTAGAAATTTTTGAAAGCACACTTAGAAATTCAACTTTGCTTTTTGAATAAGAGAAAGCTTTTGAAAAACATTTTAATTTTGAACAATTTGAGCTTTTTCTCTCCTTAGCTGTTTATTAATAAAGAAATATATTTTGAAAGAAGTCTTAAGATAAAAAAATTATGTATCAGAGCCTATGAGTTTTGAAAACATAAAAATATTTAGTATAACTCTTGAAAGCCTAGCAAAAAGCTTAAATTGCACCAACAAAGCTTCACTTTGAAAGGTATTGTGTAATTTTGAAAAAAGATTTTATATTTATAGGCAAATCTTTAGAAAATTCACGTACTTAGAATACTATTGCCTTAGAAAAGTATTAGTACCTTTTGAAAACATTATATTTTGCAAAATAGAAGTACTTTTTTTTAAAAAAATATGCATTTTCGAAAAATATGGAAGTACTTTTGAAAAAAAAAATAGATTGAGCCTTTTTGCAAAGTCTAAGTACTGTTTTTGAAAACTAATAGACTTTGAAAAGTATAAATAATTTTTTAAAAGTATTATGCATTTTGAAAACATAATATTTTACTTGACTAAGTTTCTTTTTCAGTCTGACAAAATCCTAGGAAACCTTGTTGACTAAAAGGACATTTTCCTAAGTGTCCTGGAAATTTCTCCAACTCAAGTAAATATTATTTCAAAAATAATTTCATAAGCCATAAGAATTTTGAAAAATAAAACAATGATATTTTGAAAGAAAAATTATTTAAGTTCTCAAAAAGATTTTAAACGTGCAGTGCATGAAAACATGTAATTTTGAAACTGTTCAATAATTCTTTTAATTTAATCTCCCCCTAAACTTGACCCAGTCCTAGGAAGCTTGTTGACTACAAGCAATCTTCCTCTGAGTTTTAAGGTTTGATTTAAATTATAAGAATTATCTAACAAATAATTGCCAAAAAGAATATTTCAGAAATTCTTCTTTTGACTCAAACTCCCTCTAAATTTGACACATCCTAGGAGTCCTTGTAGATCATGAAGTGGACCTTCCTCTGTGTCTTTAGGGTTTATTAAAATCAAAAGAATGATTTTGAATAACCTTCTGAGTATGATAACTTTCAAGGAGATAAATTTTTGAAAACACAACTTGGAATGATAGCACAGTTTTCAAAAATCATGATGTTAATTTTTCAAAGAGATAGTAATATACGAGGGTTTTTGAGTCAACTTTTGAAAACTTTATTTTGAGATGATAATAAGTTTTAGGGCATAAGGTTTTTGAAAAAGCTGAATTTTTTGAAAAAGATTAAGAAGCACTCCCCCTGTATCCCACACAGTCTGACTTTTATCTAAGTTCCTTAAGGGATATCAGTGTTGACCAGGTTTGACTATGTGGAGTAGGGTTGACTATTTTGACCAAGTTAATGACTAAATCAGAACAAGCCCTAGTCTCTATTTATTGTGATATTTGACATGAAATTAAAAAAAAAATGTTAGGAATGAAAAAGTAGGGTACAATACAATAAATTAAAAATTAGAGGTAAGTTTGAATAACTTTTGCAAACTTTTTTATTTAAAAGGATAGTGAATCATGCTTTTAGGTCCTAGATGTTTCACCCAGTTCTACATGGTCAAACATGTGAACCTTATGGGTTGTGTGAAACAAATATTTAATTTTTTAAAAAAATGGTTAATTTTGAAACATTAGACCTTAGTTTAAAAGTTAAAATGATTTTTGAGGATTTTGAAATTAATTAGAATTTTAATTTTGAATTTTAAAAATTGTTGAGTTGAATTTTGAAAATAATTGATTGAAAATAATTAAGTTGAATTTGAAAATAATTAATTGAAAATAATTAAGTTGAATTTTAAGAATAATTAATTGAAAATAATTAAGTTGAATTTGATAATAATTAATTGAAAATAATTAAGTTGAATTTGATTTGTACGATTGATTGGGTTGGACTAAACTTTTAGGTCCTGAGCATCTTACCCATTTCTAAGTGACAAAACAAGGTATTCTTATCTGTTTTGTGAGATGCTTTAAATTTTATCATTGAATTTTAAATTAAAGGCTATGATTTGATTGAAGCTTGTGTTAGATTCAAGTTTAACAAACGACAATTTGAAAGTAAGTTTCGATAATTGGCTTCCAGGTCTTGGCGAGGCACAGAGGCCTTCTTTGGCCGTAGCCTTATTGGATCAACAACCCTTTCCTAGACAAAGCCTTTTAAAGAAAGATCATTTCAAATTATTTTCTGAGAAACTTTGGTCTAACTAGTTTAGGATTCGGAGAGGTAGCTTCGGCTAGTTCCACCAGATTAAAAAGACCAAATAGGGTACTCCTTACCCTACTTGACTCCTTAGTTAGGCTTCCCTAACGTACTATCATCAAACCTTGTCCTAATACTAGGTTGTTCAAGTTTCAATTTAATCAAGTCCTTAATCTAACCAATCCTAAATCTAAGAAGAAAAAAAATTAAGATTGCTAAGGAAAATAAACAAGCAAACAAGGAAAAATTATCTAAGTCACATCATAATTGAAATAATACTCGGGTTTTTTAACGTCAGCAAGGTTGGGAATTAAGTTTTCTAACATATTAGCCTTAACTAATTTATATAAATTAATTACGTTCTTTGAGGTAAATATCAGATTTTTAAATATTGTAAATTTACCTTTTGATTCCCAGTTGGGAATCTCCCCCTTGATACTTGCCGTCTTTCCTTTTTGTGTCTTTAGCATCTTGTAGTGATCACGAGCTGATTGGATCAGTTTGGTTCGATCTCCTCCATTGTCTTCTTCGTCAGATTCTGAGTCTGAGTTGGACTCAAGTATTAGTTGAGGCTTCTTTTGCAGTTCTCTTGGAGTTTTCCATGCAATAAAAACTATAACTTCCTCGACCATTGCAATATCAGCCTGATTATTTAACCTTAATTCAGAAAGCGATTCAAAATTAGTTACCGATTTTGTCTCAGAAAACTCGTCGTTTGACTCTGGTTCGATTTCGATGTAGGGTGTCGAGTCAATCTCAGCTACATGTTCTTGAGCTTCTAAGATCTCAACATCGGAGCTCTCTTCGTGTAGATTAATCAGTTTTTCCCACATCTCTTTCGCACATTCGAATGGTCCAATCTACTTGAATACTTCTTTTGTTAGGCCGCATTGTAGGATTGTAGTCGCCTTTGCATCTGTCTCGATCATGTTGAGTGTTGGTTCATCCAATTTGTCCCAGGCGAGTGCTATCCCACCTTCTGTGGGGAATCTAAACCCCATTTGGATTATCATCCATAGATCTAGATGGGCCTTTAGGTGGGATTCCATTAGACCCTTCCAGGTTTTGAAGTTCTCACCAGAGAAGAGTGGTGGACGGGCACTGCTCCATTCTTGGTTGGCCATTTGTTTTAAACCTCGTACACAAGAGAAATACAAAAATGCGCCAAGACTTAGTCTTGGATTAGTAGTGCGGCAGAAGGACGAAAAAAATAACCCATAATAAATATTGTACGAATTTCGAGGTAAAATATTAAAATAATAATAAAAAATTTATGACAATTTTTTTGAAAATATTAGCTTTATCAATTTTATTAATGATGAAACAGTAAGAATTCAATGTTTGGGAAAAAAATTTCTTGATTTAAGGTAGCATGAATTTCGAGAAAAAATATTAAAATAATAAAAAAAAAGTTTATGTCAAATTTTCAAAAATTGATTGTTTTATCAATTCTAACTTATGGTAAAAAAATGAAAATTCAAAATTGAAAAAGGCGGAAAAGATCGAGTGGTGTTAATTAAAAAAGAAAAGAAATAAATTTAAAAAATTTCGTAAATCCGAAAAACTCCCAAATTGGTGGTTGCACCAAATTTGAGCTTCCCCGCTCTGATACCACTTGTTGGATCGAGAGAACGATAGAGGGTGGGGTGAATATCGTAAATCGTTTTCGGATTAAAAATAAGAGCATACGCAGCGGAAAATTAAATCACAACACAAAGACGCAAGCAGTTTTACTTGGTTCGGAGTCGCCATCGGCTCCTACTCCAAGGCCTACGGTCGTTGACCGTTTACTGCGGGCAATTCTATATGTGCGCAAAACCAGTTTGCAAAATGTATTACAAGAAATGGTACAGTAAACTTAAAGTAGCTCTTCGTACCGACGTCCGGTGTAGATTATATTTTCGGAGCAGAGGGACGTCGTTGGCGCTTGTATCTCGAGTCGGGAGATTTCCGGAGCAGAGCGCGGGAGCAGAAGAGCGTGAATGCGTTGGAAGAATTGATGTGCAAAGCCTTGGGGTCGAGGGCCCTTTTATAGCCCCTGGGGGCGCCCGGAACGTCGGGGGCGCCCCCCCACGTGTCAGCTGATCCGAGTTCCTCTCGGTCAGCTCTGATCCCTTCAAACTCGGGATCAGGCTTTGACAGGGGCGCCCGGGACGCTGGGGGCGCCCGGGTTGACCGGGTCAACTCTTATCCATTGGCTTCGCTGGCTTCCACTTCGTTAGCTTCAACTGGGGGTGCCCGGACCATCCGGGGCACCCGGGAGCATGGGGGGCGCCCGGGAGCACGGGGGCGCCCCGCCCATGAGCTGTCGAAGCACTTCTTTTACTTCATCTGTTTTGTATTCACCTTGGGGCGCCCGAGACACTCCGGGCGCCCTACTCAGCTGCTGCCTCACTCCTTTGAGGCTCTCTGAGCTGCAGACACTCGTTCCTTCGGTCCTGCATCCAGGGTTAGTCCAAAACAACATAAAGCAATAATATGTTAGTTTTATACAGCCTTAGCTGTCTTGGTTCTGACTTTGGGTCTCCAAAATGGAGCCCTAGGTCGAACCGACGCCTACTGTTCCCTCATCGGGGAATGCGTCCTCACCTACTCCTCTCGGGAGAATTTACCTGATGCCAACCGGCTCCTCCGGTTGGACTTTTGCCCAGCAGTCCTTCACCAAGTGCCTAGCTGTCCTTCGCCAGGTCTTCAGTACCAAGCTGTCCTTCGTTTGGTGCCTAGTAGTCCATCGCCAGGTCTTCGGATCCTGGCAGTCCTTCGCCAGGTACCTAGCATTCCTTCGATAGGTCTTGGATCCCAGGCTGTCCTTCGCCTGGTGCCTAGCAGTCCTTCGCTAGGTCTTCGTATCCTAGCAGCCCTTCGCTAGGTGCCCAGCTATCCTTCGCCAGGACTTTGTATCCTGGCATTCCTTCGCCAGGTGCCTAGCAGCCCTTCGCTAGGGCTTTGTATCCTGGCAGTCCTTCGCCAGGTGCCTAGCAACCCTTCGCTAGGACTTTATTTTCTGGCAGTCTTTCACCAGGTGCCTAGAAGCCCTTCGCTAGGACTTTACTTCCTGCACACTTAGTAATCACATTAGACAACAAATAGTACTTAACTATGAATCCTTTGCCAATATCAAAACAAGGTTCGATATGATGCTTCCTGCACCAACAATATTGACTTAGCTGGACAACTTCGGTACGATGAAGGGTGTCATGGAGGCAAGTCATGGGCTTGTGTGCTCACCTGAGGGACCATGGTATAGCAGGGACGATGAGCCAAGGGATGCGGACTTCGAGGCATACGTGAAGGATGGCATGGAGGCAAGCTGGAGGCTTGCGTGCGCATCTGAGGACGAGAGCCAAAGACGAAGAGGGTGTAAAGGCAATAGTCGAGGTTGTTGGTGAAGAGTCAGCTGATTCATGAAGGGACGAGAGCCGAGGGAAGAGGACTCCAAGGGCAAGCGGGGAAGTGGACTTCAAAGGGTACACGTGAAGGGTGGCATGGAGGCAAGCCGAGGGTTTGCGTGCGCATCCGAGGGACGATAGCCAGAGGAAGAAGACTTCAAGGGGCAAGCCAAGAGAGTGAACTTGAAGGCACACGTGAAGGAGGGTCTTCGGAGTGAGGACAAGTATTTGTATAAGCTGGGCAGTCGACTGGGAATATAATAGTCAACTGCTTGCATGAATAGAAACTCACAGAAGGGAGTCGACACTGGACCAGTCGACTGCTCTGGGAGCAGTCGACTGGTAGTGACTAGTAGTGTTGGCTGAAAATTCGAATGTTGAGCTGCAACGGTCGATTTTCAGTGGGACCGGTCGACTGCCCCCGGGGGCAGTCGACTGGTAGGGTGTTTTTAAGCCTTGAGCTCTATTTAAATAGGCTCAGTTTTGGCTGGAAACTCTTGACGAAATGAGCTTGGTTAGAGCTCATTAGTAGTCTTAGTGCTCAGAAAGTGTGTTCGGGTTTGTGGTAAGGTTTCTCCACCCACAAGGAGCTACACGAGCTAGCCGGAGGGCATCCGGGGAGTGATCTGCCGAAGGATCGAGGGATCATCCACCTCACGGGCTGTCGTGGAGTAGGAGCTTCATCTCCGAACCACGTAAATAGGTTTGCGTTAGCGTTGTCTGTTTTATTGTTTAGTTTTCCACTTGCGCACGCTAACGGTGTAGGTAGAAGAATCGAAAGTTGCTATTCACCCCCCCCTCTAGTAAGACGAATACGATCTAACAGAGAGTACCTATGATACGGGCTCAAACTCAATCCCAGTAAGTGTCTTTTCAGAGTCATAAGTGAGAAGTTCCTTGGCTGCATTGTCACAGAGCAAGGAATCGAGGCCAACCCTGAGAAGGTACAAACCTTGCATGACATGCCACTGCCTCGCAACCTCAGAGAAGCGTAAAGATTGGTTAGACGAATAACAACACTGTCTCATTTTATCTCTCATTGCACTGCTCGAAGTATGCCCTTTTTCTAAATATTAAGAAAGGTCGCAAAGTTCGACTGGGATGAGAAGTGTGACCTAGCCTTCCTAGAGCTGAAAGCATACCTGGTCAACTACCATTTCTATCCAAGCTAGTAGTGGGAGAAAAGCTATGAGTTTATCTCTCGACTTCTGAGGTGGCCGCCGCCGCAATCCTACTTAGGCAGGAGGGTAAGGTACAACACCCCCATATACTTTTTTAGCCATTTGTTTAGGAATAGTGAGAAATGGTACACCAACTTAGAGAGATTGATCCAGGGCTAATCCTCGGGCTAGGAAGTGGCGATCGTACTTCCTAGCCCATCTTATCACAGTACTCACCAACAGCGGTCTGGGTTGGGTCCTAACTAATCCAGAGGCCTTTAGAAGGCTGATTAAGTGGACCACTAAATTGAGTGAGTATGACATCCAATATCAACCCAGAACAACCATCAAAGTGCAAGCGTTGGTGGATTTTCTCACAGAATCCCCGGGACAAGCGGAAGGGGGAGAATGGATGATCTACGTAGACGGGGTCTCTAACCAGTAGGGAAACGGAGTAGGCGTGCTCCTCATATCTCCCCAAGAGGACATACTCTCTCCCTCTCAATCAGACTCGACATCCAAGCCTGTAATAACAAAGCCGAATATGAAGATTTGTTATCAGGACTCTAGGCGGTCAAATAAGTCGAGGCTTCCCAAGTCACGATCTACTCCGACTCTCAGTTGGTAGCCCAATAGATGGTGGAAAATTTCGAAATTAGGAATGAGAAATTACGGAGTTATGCCAAGGCTTTCGAGAAACTTCGACCGCACTTCCAGGAAGTCGACCTATAGAAATCCCTCAAGCTGAAATTCACAAGGTAGTTGAACTAGCCAAGTTGATTAGTGCCTTATCACAATGGAGAACCAAAGACTACATCTTGTAGACCTTGTTGATTTCCCAGGTACAACATGTTAGTGATATGAGAGAAGTGTCCTAAGGCAATCGCCTTATGATTGTAAAACATTTATATTAATAAATGATAATTCACTATTTGAGTATACATGCTTGTGTATTTGATTGGGATCTTAAACTCATCTACTGAATGTCCGCAATACAACTCACAGCATAAGAGAATTTGTGATGAGATCACAACTAGTGATTATCTCTAAATGCGCAAATGTGAAGTATTGAAAATATCCCTAGTCGATGAATTGATAAAAACGGACACTATCAATTCTGTTGAGACTAGCATGGATTATTCTCTAATCAGCTGATTCTCACTGGCTGGTGACATTGGGATGTCCGGAGATAAACATGGATGCTAGTTAAGGGAACTAGTTCATTGGAGTGACTAGCTGTAAGACTTCATATGGGAATCTACATGTGGATATGTCAATGAAGATCTTACTGCGGCTTAAGTGCGATGTTCCTTTGACTTGCGGTGTTCAAGTCATCTTGGTCATAGAGACTTATACTTTGACATCTTAAGCAAGCATCTCCAAGGAGGTGTGGACCCAGGATGATCGGGTATAAGCCGAAGTGCCCGAAGATGTTTGAACAGCCTACAAAGGATTCACCACTCCTTGCGAGGAGATGTATACCCAGGCCTATCGTCGGATTGTTACTCAAAGCCTCTGGCCAGAGCACATCATGTTTAGAGTGAGAGTCTCTAAAATACATGAGAGTAATTAGAAATCCAAAGGATGAGAAAGACACTACTTGAGCTAGGTGTGACGTAGTCAGCCTAGTGGGGACTGACACAAATAGACCGTGTCCTGAACCAAGTGGGTATAAGGTGGTGAAGGGAATGGGGCACGATTCATTAGAGCTGCTGTAGGGTTTCAGAATAATTTCTTCTGAGGTCAAACCGTTGATCTTTCGATTAATTGGGGATCATGATGTACTACTAGGTGCCACTCATGATCGTTCTATAATTAGTTAATTATAGACGGCCAACATAAATCGAAAGCCTATTTAGTCACACGCACTACGAGTAATCCGAGGGATTTAAAACGAGTTGAAAATTGGATTTTTCGATCAAGAGAAATAAGTCGAATCTGAGTTAATCAGAGGCGCAATGGAAACTAAAATGGCTAAGTCTTTTGAAGGCTTTTTGGGCGAATTAAATGAGTTTAATTCGCGATCGATTCGGGTCGGTTTTGGCCGGCCAAAGAGGGTATTAACCCTCCTTGTGGTGGCCGGCCATTAAAGGGAATTAAATCAATTTATTTGGTTTAATTAATAAGATAAATCAAGCACGATTTATTTTATGAATTATGGATAAATAAATTTGTATAAAGAAATTTATATAAATAAATTTATAGAAATTTATTCTTTTATGGAAGATTAAAATAATCCATGAATTGGGTTTATTTTAATTTTATAAAATCAATTATGAATTGATTTTTCCATAATAAGAATGTTTATAAATTTCTTATAAAATTTATTCCATAATTTAAAGAGAAGAAGAATTAGTTTTTATTATAAATTAGTTTATAATAAAGACTTGGTTTAAACGGAATTAATTCATAAGAATTTATAGGATAAATTTCTTATGATAAATAATTAGTTTTATTATAAAGTTAGTTATAATAAAATTCATAAGAAAATTTATAGAATAAATTTCTTATGATAACTAATTTGTTTTATTATAAATGGTTATAATAAGACTAGGCTTAAACGGAATAAGCAATAAGAAAATTTATAAGATAAATTTCTTATAACTAATTCCGTTAATTCCGTTAATTCGGTTTAGAGGGAGACTTAGCAAAGGAGTTGCTACTATATAAAGGAACCAAAGGCTAGCCCTTAATTCCAATTCAAGTAATTGAATCATAGAGCTCTCCCTCTCTCTCTTAATCTCTTCTCTTCTCCCTCTCCCTCTCTTGCCTAGGGCCGGCGCCCACTTGGAGCCTAGGGCCGGCGCCCACTTGGTGACTTAGGGCCGGCGCAACTCCTCCCTTAGTTGAGGTTGGCGTGAGCTTCAAGAAGAAGAAGGAGAACCCGAACGCGAAGAAGAAGAAGCGGATAGCGATTCCTCTCTTCCCGGAATTTGATTCCGTTACTTCGTTGGTTAGTTTTTCATTATTTTCTCTTATCCTTCTAGTTGTGCCTTCCGAGAATCTAGTAGTTCTCGTCGGCACAAAACTCGTGACTTTGCGAAGTCATCCCGAAGAGAACTCGGCGTGGACGCGAATAGAGGCGAAGCTTCCAAGGGACGCTACGGTTGGATCTCGTCCCTTTCTTCGAGTTACGCAAGGTACAAAAGTAAATTAGTTTACTTTTTCGCAAACTTTTATTTTATGATTATGTCGATACACTATAAGGTTGCATGCTAGATACGAAGTTAAAATAATTTAGGAAATTATTTTATGCAAACTCTTCCGCTGCACGTAAAAATTTTAAATTTTACGAACTCGTATCCTTGTCGACATGCACCCGGTCCCAACACAACAAACCACGAGCTTTGATACCCCCTCCGATTGGAGAACACCCCTTATCGACTACTTGTCCCAAGGGATTCTTCCCGAAGACGCTGAGCGAACCCGAATCTTGAAGAGGAGAGCCACCCGGTTCACCTTGATCGGTGATTCCTTGTACTGGCATTTTTTTTCTGGGCCTCTCCTTAAGTGCCTCCGGTCGGATGATGCCAACTATATTATGAGAGAGATGCATAAAGGTATTTGTGGGAATCACTCGGGGGGCCACATCTTAGCCCGAAAGGCATTACTAGCCAAGTACTTCTGGTCGACCTTGTAGGCAAACAAGGATCGCCTATTTTGCACATGTATTCTTTGTCAAAAACACTAGAAACGGTCTGATCGGCCAACCGAGTTCTAGAAGACAATTACCATAGCTTTCCCATTCGACCAATGGGGATAGATATTGTTGGGCCCTTCCCTCAAGGTCCGTGGTAGAAGAAATTTCTTTTGGTGGATGTCGACTATTTCTCTAAATGGGTGGAAGTTGTCCTTTTAGCTCGGATTACGGAAGGAGAAGTTATCAAGTTCCTGTCGCAGAACATCGTTTGCCGATTCACATTCTCCCAGAACTCATCTCTGATAACGATCGGCAGTTCCAAGGTGGTCGCCTTAGAGAATGGTGTGAAGGATTCATCATCCAACAGGCATTCACCTCGATGGTATATCCTCAAAGTAATGGGCAAGTCGAGCTGGTAAACCGAGAAATCGTCAAGGGAGTAAAAGTCAAATTGAACCATGTCCAGGGAAGTTGTGTGGACGAGCTGACTAGAATTCTCTAGGTCTATCGAATAACCCATCGAGAAAGTACACAGATGACATAATTCCACCTTGTTTTCGAGGGAGAAGTAGTGGTCCCGGTAGAAATCTGTGACGAGTTAGCTAGAAGGAGCCCCTATGGGAACGAAAATGGCGACCTGCGTCTCTTGGACATAGATCTCACAGAATCTCGAGAGAAAGCGACGGCTCAACTCTACACTTATCACCAGAGGATGCGCTTCCATTACAATAGGTGGGTCATCCCTCGGTCCTTTCAGGTGGGTGATCTAGTTTGGAGGAAGGCCAAACTGGCATGCAAGGTAAATAAGCTAGAGCTTCAGTAGCAGGAACCCTTCCGAGTGGTGGAACGATTCAACTCAGGGGCCTACTACCTAGCATACAACCAAGGGAAGAGGCTAGACTGACCGTGGAAGGCTCGCCACTTGAAACCATACAACTTGTGAAAACTCCGCTAGCTATGCGGTCACATCGTTCTTTATCATTTTCCTTTTTTTTTTGAAATATCTTGTACTGCCTTCTTATCAAAAGCAACTAAGATATCTTTTTTTATGAAATATGTCACCCATATAATCAAAAAGCGTTGATACCAAATATAAGGACCCCATATTGGTTTTGATGTGATCAACCAAGTCAAGTTAGGCCATGGTCTGTTTTGATCCCTATGTCTAAGTGTGCAGGAGCTTAGGAGCATAGGAAGTCGAACGAAAGACGCAGTAGACAAGAAAGATAGCACGGGAAGGAAATCGACGGGCTCGGTGCATCCGAGGGAGACAAAGACTACGGAAAAGTACACTGATGGAGCGAGAAGGGCGTGGCCGACGTCCGAGGGACGAGAAGCCAGAGAGGAAGCTCATTCTTAGCAAAAGGCCAGAGTCAGGTTCGAGTGAGGCTAACACTGGTTGGTCGGAAATCACCCAAGCAAAAGAAGAACGGAAAAGTCAAAGTCAACATGGGATGTTGACTTTGACCAACAGGAGGCGCCTTAGTTACTGAGTGAGGTATCTCAGTTGCAAAGCAACAACTCTGCACAAATGCAGAGCTGAGGCACCTCAGTTAAGCCCGAGGCGCCTCAGATCTGAGGTGCCTCGAGTTGGAACTAAGGTGTCTTGAGCAAAGGTTTATCAATAGTTTATCGTTGACTTTGTAGATAAAAGTTTATCCATCTGAGGCACCTCAGGTCCATGTCAGGCCAATGGTAACTTGAGTTTTTATGCTATAAATAATCCCTAGAAGCTAGGTTTCAGATCAACAATTCTTATTCAATTTCCTAGTCATTTTGTGAGCTGTCCAAAGTCTGTAAGAGGCTACTCCGCCTACAATGAAGGAGTTTTTCATTAGTGGAGCTTTTCAACATCTTGGATTAGTAACCACCTTGGTTGCAACCATGTAAACATTGTCTCTCTTACTAGTTTGTTTCATAGTTTATGTTTTTAATTAACTGCTATAACTAACGTCTATCCTTGTAAGAATTTGTAAAAAATCAAAATATTCTTTGGAGGGCAATTCACCCCCTCTTGCCGGTCTGCCAATGGTCCTACACCAAACTCCCCCTACTCGGGTATAGTCGAGGTCGAGATCCTTGAGCTGGGTAGCAACCTTACCCTCCCTGGGTGAGCACATGCCATATCGCGTGCATCCATTTTAGGGTCCAAACTCTCCCGATTTGAGCATAGTCGGGGTTGAGATCTTTGGGTTGCGGTAGCAACCTCGTCCTCCTCTGGGTGAGCACATGTCATATCGTCTGCATCATTTTAAGGGCCCAGACTCCCCCAAGCTCGGGCATAGTCGGGGTAGAGATCCTCATGCTACAATAGCAATCTCGTCCTCCCCGAGGCGAGTACATGTCGTATCACCGTCATACTTTTCAGGGTCTAAACTTCCCCGACTCGGGCATAGTCAGGGTCAAGATCCTTGGGTTGTGGTAGCATCCTCACCCTCCCCGAGGCGAGAGCATGTCGTATCACCTGCATCCTTTTCATGGTCCAAACACTCTCGACTCGATCATAGTCACATTCAAAATCCTCGGACTACGGTGGCAACTTCTCCCTCCCTAGATCGAGCATATGCTATATCGCCTGCATCCTTTTCAAGGCTCAAACTCTCTCAACTCGGGCATAGTCGGGGTTGAGATCCTCGGGCGACGGTAGCAACCTTGCCTTCCCGAGGCGAGCACGTACCGTATCGTATGCATCCTTTTCAGGACCCAAACACTGGCATAGTCAGACTCAAAATCATTGGGCTGCGATAGCAACCTCGCCCTCCCCGAGGTGAGCACATGTTGTATCATCTGTATCCATTTTTGAGCCCAAACTCCCTCAACTCAGGTATAGTCGCGGTCGAGACCCTCGGGATGCGGTAACAACCTCGCTATCCCCAGGGCGAGCACATGTCATATCGCCTACGTCTTCTTCTGAGCCTAAACTCTCCCAACTCAAGTATAATCAGAATCGAGATCCTTGAGCTACGGTATCAACCTCTCCTTCCTCGGGGCGAGCACATGCCATATCACCTAGCCCTTTTCAGGGCTCAAACTCTCCCAACTATGGCAGAGTTGAGGTTGAGATCCTCGGGCCACGGTAGAAACCTCGTCCTCTGTCCTCAAGACCCTAAACTCCCTTGACCCTTTGAAGGCCAACGTATTCGACAAAATAAGGGAAGTACGGAGAAGCCTGTCCCGATGCAAGAATAGACATGGTAGGATAAACCTACCCAAGACCCCGACGGTACTATATTAAAGCAATAAGGTAAAAGAAACTGTCCATTACTTATCTAAAAGGGAAAGTTATATCAAGGACTCCAAGAGGCAAGCACAGAGAAAAACTAAAAATCTGCTACATCCTCGTCCGAGAGGGCATCGATAATTCGAGTAAGGGAGATCTTTGACCGTGGTTGGTCAGCTGGGAGAAGACCCGCCTCCATTAGTTGTCGCAGAGCACCCGTCACTCCATGCTTCACCATTCAAAGCCCCGATTAGATGGTAAAACTCCTTGGAGAAGAGGAATTCTTTCTTCTTCGCCATTCAGCGACCTTCTTCCACGGCTCGGTATTCTTGAAGCTCTATTGCCATGGAATCCAACCGCCTTTTCTAGGCACTAGGGTGGCCAGAAGCTCAGCAAAATAAGACCGGAGGACCTTCGCCTCTGCCTTAGCAGTCTTCACCTTATGGTGGAGGAACTCCAGCTCGGCCGACTGAGCCCCAAGTCTAGCCTGAGTCGTGCTGATGAAGTCTAACTCTGATTGTTATTTTGGTGTTGACACCGATTTAAGTTTTGATTTAAGTCTAGTTAAACGCATGGGGATTAAGTCCTAGTCACGGACTGGGCACGAAATCCTAGCTCGAAGGGCTAGGTTGGATGAAATCCTAACTTAGAGGGTTGGGTGAAAAGTCCTAGCTTGGAGGGCTAGGTGAGGGCTAGGTGAAAAGTCCTAGCTTGGAGGGTTAGGTGAAAAGTCCCAACTTGGAGGGTTAGGTGAAAAGTCCCAGCATGGAGGGTTAGGTGAAAAGTCCTAGCTTGGAGGGCTAGGTGAAAAGTCCTAGCTTGGAGGGCTAGGTAAAAAGTCCTAACTTGGAGGGTTGGGTGAAAAGTCCTAGCTTGGAGGGCTAGGTGAAAAGTCCTAACTTGGAGGGTTAGGTGAAAAGTCCCAACTTGGAGGGTTAGGTGAAAAGTCCTAGCTGGGAGGGCTAGGTGAAAAGTCCTAGCTTGGAGGGCTAGGTGATGAAATCCTGGTGAGTGAAGCCAGGTTCTAGCTTGGGAAGCTAGGTTGAAGTCCCAGTGAGTGAGACTGGGCATGGAGTTGTGGTCCGAGGGATCAAGCACGAGTCGGAGATGGGCCGGAGGCTGGTTATCTCGACTAAGAGTGGGTTTGGCCTTGCCCAGATCGGTCTGGTGACCGATCAGGGAAGTTGGCATGAAGTTCCTTCTTGGATCGGTCTGGTGACCGATCCAGCGATGTCTGATCGGTCTAGTGACTGATTAGGGAGCTTCCAGTAACTTTGGCAAACCTACTGATCGGCTCCTGATCGATCTGGTGACCGATCAGGGAGAAACCGTGACCGATCAAACTGAACGATCAACTGTCACGAGGTTTCTCACCCTGACCGATCAGGCTGGAGCCTGATCGATCTGGGATCAGCCTGATCGGTCAGGTGACCAATCAGGGTCCTCTCTAATCGGTCTGGGGACCGATCAGGAGCAGAACTTTAATTCAAATACGCTGTCAGAAGTTTCTGATCGCATCTGTTTTCACTGCCGATTCTCTGCTACTTGCTGATTTCATTTGATATCGATTTGCTAAGCCTCTGTTGGAGTGTGCAGGTGATAGCAGGTGATTCAAACACTCAAGGAGGGTCAATGGGAGGCTTTCCTTGGAGTAGGTTTGTTTGTTTCTCCTTCTCAGGTTTCAACGGCAACTGGAGCAGCTGGTGACTGACGGAGACTCAGCTGGAGAGGAGGTCTTCAGTGGACTGAGTGCTCAGGGAGGTCAGTGGGTTCAGGCTGGCTCAGGGGATGCTGATGGAGCCTGGTGATAAAGCAGGAGCTTAAGAGGAAGATGAGAAGTAGAGGAGGAAAAGAGAACGAACAGGAAAACAAGCAAGTGTGGCTGTGGGTTTCGCTATTGTTGTTGTGCTCCTTGTGTAACTTCTCTCTTGAGCTTTCTTGCTACTGTCTTGTGAGAGGTTCCTCCTTAGTCTAGTGAGCTTACCTTGTATCCTATTGAGACGCTTGTGAAGAGGTTTCTCCATCGAGAAAGAGGCGTTGTTTTATCCGGGTCACCTGGGCTTGATCTGCCGACGATCAAGGGATCGCCCACCTTACGGGCACGCCAAGGAGTAGGGGCAAGTTATCCCCGAACCTTGTACATTCTCGTCTTAGTGACTGTGTGGTTTATTTTTTAGTTACTGCATTTCTGTTTCTGCTGTTAAACTTGTATTGCTTCCGCTGTTCTACTAACATTTGAGGTGCAGAAAATCGATAAGTGCTAAAGTTTAAGTGTCTGGCTACATTCACCCCCCCCCCTCTATAGCCATCCAAGGTCCAACAAGTCGAGCCTGCCTCCTCATGATCTGAGCAGAACACCCTCTGATCCCTCGTGGACAGATTCCAAATCCTGAAGCCAACTCTCCGACATCAGGCGGAAGGACTCCATTGCCTCCCGAGTAGCTCTCAACTCCACATCCACCTCCACGAGTTAGGCTGTCTTCCCAGTAGGTTCCAGCTCTACCCTGATAGCTTCTAGGTTCGCCTCCGAGACAGTGCACCTCCACTGTTGTTGTTCCACCTCTACTACCAGCTGCTTGACCCACTTGTGTTTCTTCTTATTTCCCGACTCCAAGGCTTTGGCCTTAGCCTCCAACTCATTGATCTGAGTCTGCCTGTGATTCAGATCATGCTTGTCTTGGAGGGAGCCCACGACCATCAATTTCTTCAACCTTGCAATCTCGGCCATATTGGACATCGGGTCCTTAGACAGGGCTCAGAGTCGGGACACCCAAATTTTGAGGGAATTAATTATACTCTGGCGGCAGATAGCTGTGCAGAAAGGTTGGCGACTTGTTCCTGGAGCTCCCATCGGTCATTAGTTAGCTCCGGGTAATGACAGATAGCTAGGATGTCGTTAGACCATCAACTTTGACAAATGGTTTGCCCCGTCACTATTAATTCCTCGAGGAGAACCCACATAGATAAGCTCCCTACAGCTGCCTCTCCATCCTGCCATCAAGCCGCTAAGGGCCCCAGGAGGGTCAGCTCCATCTGGACATCCCTAGCGAGGGGGGGGGGGAGTTGACTCCTCCTCTAGGAGACGGGAGGGCCCTGGCTTAGCCCCATCCAAAGTAGTCATCTTAAGACTCAAAGGTGGCAGAGGCACAAGCAGATCAGCAGTCTCCCACGACGGAAGGGAAGTCGGCAGGGGTGGTTCAGTTGAAGGCACCTCGACCACAGGGATGAAGGAAGGTGAAGGGAAGTCTCCTAACAAATCTTCCATCTTAGGGGGCAGTGAAGGAAGGTGGATGGGTACCGGTACCGGGCCCCTAGGAGAGACCACCCCCGAGGTGTGCAGGGGTCAAGCTAGGTAGTTGGGCAGGATTACGTTGGCGAGGAGTGCCTCCTTTTTGGGATGAAGGCGAGTACTGTATAGGACCGGTGTCGTCGATAGAGGGGGTGGGGGTGAATATCGGCTTGGAAATTTTTCGGAAACTCGTCGGAAACTTCGATGTTCGTTCTTGTTAGTCACAGAGTTAGTAGCAGAGTGGAAAAATAAAGAAAAAAAAATAAACAGAGAAGACATACAAGTTTTTACTTGATTCCCAACCCTCAGGGTCAGTACGTCCAAGGCCTAATTATCGGTATCGCCCGTCCACTAATGGTCTCCTTTCCAGACTTTCCAGAGGCGGAAAAACCCGTCTTACAGTTCAAGTTTACAATCAAAATAATAATTAAATTATGTGCTTAAAATAAATGCAAACCAAAAAAGAAAGTCGAAGCCTTGTCCAATCTGGAAGTCTGAAGTGCATCGCACTTCCTCCTGGAGCCTCCTTGGTCGCAGAGCTTCATCTCTAGCGCTTTTTCTTTGCTCAAAATGCTTAGAATGTTGTAGCAGATGTTATTCTGAGTTGAGGGGTTGAACCCCTTTATATAGCCATGTCCAGGGCGCTTGTAAGGCTGTAGGGAGCCTGCCACGTGTTGGTCAAACTTCATCTTCGCACCGAATTCGCAGCAGGGATAGAAATCCCCTTTCCAGGTACTTGGGAGCCCTCAGGCACCTGTGTTAACAGGCGCCTGGGATGGGCCTGCCCAAGCTGGGGCGCCGTCAGGTCTGGGGCGCCTGTATTGATACAGGCGCCCTGGATGACCTTCTAGGCAGTCATTTTGTGTTTGCTCGCCTGCTTTGCCTCCAACTCTAGGTACCTGCAAGATACACATACACAAGACAAACAAGTATATAATCTTAACCTTAAAGATTGGTTCTGACTTAGGATTTCTAGCAAAACCCTAGGTCGAATCGACGCCTAGTGTTCCCTTCTCGAAGAACGCGCCTTCGCCTACTCCTCCAGGAGAAGTTGCCAACCAGCTCCTCCGGTTGGACTTTTGCCCGATCTTCCAAATTAGGACTTTGGCATCCAGTCCACGACCAGGACTTATTGCCTAATTCCACGAACCAGGACTTCGTGCCCAACCCTCGGTCAGGTCTTAGGTGCCCAACCCTCGGCTAGGACTTATTGCCCAATTCCACGAACCAAGACTTTGTGCCCAACTCTCGGTCAGGTCTTAGGTGCCCAGCCCTCGGCCAGGACTTAGTACCCAATTCCTCGAACCAGGACTTATTGCCTAGGTTAACTAGGACTTTTCTTTACCTTGATAAGGATTTCTTTTGCTAGTCATATTAATCCTGACTAGAATTCTCTTCTGCCAAACATTAAGTCTTGTTTGGCTGGGGTTTCTGCTAAATATCAGTTCCTGTTTAGCTAATCCTTATTCTAACTGATCAAACCTTAGTATATTAACCAGATTTAATTTAGGTTTGAACATCCTGCCAAACATCATGTCATGTTTGGCTAACCCTTGGTTACCTTAACCAACCCTGGGTTCTGGTTGACTCTGCCAAACATCAGATCATGTTTGGCTAAATCTTTATCAACCTAATCAATCCTGGGTTAACCCTACCAAACATAAGGTCATGTTTGGTTTAACTCTTGATCACTTTGACTAACCCTTACCTTGTCTAACACATATTACTAACTTAAGTATATTGTTAAACATCGAAACAAAGGAAGACATTACTGATGAATCTTACACCAACAATCTCCCCCATTTTGATGTTTGACAATAACTTAAGTTAGATTAGGTCTAAGGGTTAATACTAGGTTTAATCCTTTGGGAGAAATCGAAAAAAAAACTAACTTTAGCTCTTCTCTCCCCCTTTGTCACACATCAAAAAAAAATTACATAAAAACTTGCGCCAGCAATGAAAATATTTGAAAAAAACATCTCTTCTTGAAAGTACTTAGGACCATTATTTTGAAAGCATAAATTTTGATAAAACATTTCGAAACTCTTTCCCCCGTTTTTTTTGGAAAAAAGACTAAGTACTCGTTTTGTAAAGTATTATTAAAAAAAACTAAGTACTTTAATTGCACCAACAATATGGAAAATATATGTTTTTTTTGTAAAAAAAATTTAACTTCCCTAAGTCTGACAACAATCCTAGGAATTTTGATGACCACAAGAAAATTCCTATGTGTCTTAGGGATTGCCCATAAATGAATATTTTTAATAAAATTTTGTTTTGAAAACATAATAATTTTCTTGACTTGGTTTCTTTTCCAATCTGACACAATCCTAGAAAACCTTATTAACTACAAGGAAATTTTTCTAAATGCCTTGGAAATTTTCCAAACTCAAGTAAAAATTATTTTTAAATCAATTCCAAAAGTCAAAAAGATTTTCAAAATAAGTTCTTGACTTGGTTTCTTTTCCAGTCCGACACAAAGTTCTTGACATGGTTTCTTTTCCAATCTGACACAATCCTAGAAAACCTTGTTAACTACAAAGAAATTTTCCTAAATATCCTGAAAATTTTCCAAACTCAAGTAGAAATTATTTCAAATCGATTCTAAAGTCAAAAAGATTTTCAAAATAAATTTTGGAAAATTAAAATATTTTCAAAAGTAATTTGTTTTGAAGAGATAGTATATAATTTTTGAAAACCTTTAATTTCTCTTTTGATCTGAACCTCCCCCTAAATCTGACACAGTCCTAGGAAGCTTGTTAACCACAAGTTAATCTTCCTCTGCGTCATAGGGCTTGATTCAAAAAAGAGTTATCTAATAATTTAACAAAATGATCAGAAAATAGAACTAATTTCTTTTGAATAGGACTTCCTCTAAACCTGACACAATCTTAGGAATCCTTATAAATCATAAAGAATATTTCCAATGTGTCTTTAGAGTTCATCCAAATCAAAAGAGCAATTAGCATAATTTTTTAAATGCATTTTGAGATAGTATGATAAAAGACATAATTTTCGAAAAAATATTTTGAAGGATATAATAAGTTTTTAAAGCACAAAGTATTTTGAATCGGTTTTTTCAGGTTATTCAGATCTGGTTTGGGTTGGTCGGGTTTGGGTTCGGGTTAGGGCATTTTGGGTTGAATTCGGGTTCGGGTTCGAGTTGGGAGTTAAAAAAAAAAATTTTCCAACCCAACCCGAACCCGACCCGACCCACCCGAATTGACACCCCTACTCTTCATCAACCAGCGACTGTGGAGGTTCTCAAGTAGAGGACACGGGCGGGGTTGACGGTGAGACGAGTGGAGCCCTCGACCCTAAAGTTGGAGCCCTAGTCGGGGCGATGGGGACGTCAACCTCCCGAATGAGGTCGACCAGTTCCACGCCTCGAGCCACCAACTCGGCCTCGGACGTACGGGTCAATTGCTTGAAAGTTGCCCACAGCTTGGTCTTAGCTGCATAAAATAAAGAATACTTAGTCAAGTATCAACGTTGTTATAAAGAGCAAATACTTACCAAAAGAATGATCCAAAATAGCTGGAATGAGACTTAACCCAAAAATATGCAGCAGGCCTTCTTCAAGCTAGTAGTTATGCCATAGCTCGTGAATGCCCTCACTCCAAATGGACATCCTTCATGAAAGGCAGAGCGGGAAATTTCGCTGCCAACGAAAGGACCCTAACAGTCCAGTAGGGGAAGGGACATAAAAGATTGGGGTTTCCATCCCTTGTGTGGCATAGGTAGGCTCTTGATCATCCCCCTAGTCTGGTTGGGTGGAGAAGTAAAATACTCTGTCCTCCATACGTTTAGCGTAGAACAAGAAGTGTAAAAGATGAGGAGAAAGAGGGAGACGATATAGATGAAATGATATAACCATCCGTGAAAGGATGCGAAAGGAGTTGGGACCCAACCGGGATAATGGAATACGAAAGTAATGAGACAAATTGATAAAAAAAAAACTGGTCGAGGGGGAAGCAAAGGCCGCTAAGTAAGTGGCTCCGGAAGAAGGTCACACATCCTGGCGGAGGGTGGTCTGGATGATTGTTCGCATTCAGTAGGACTAGGATATAATCCCTTGGCACCTTATACGCAAGCTCCATCCTCTTCGGCGAAGCACTAGTAAATCTCAACGCTACCGAGCGATATCTGGCAGTGGACGATGATGGTTATGCCATTCCTCTAAGATAAGAGACTAGAAGGGCTTAATCAGGAAAGACAACAAACTGAAGAGCTTATTTAGCAAAAGGCACTAACGGTGAGGGAAGATGATAAAGATGATAAGCGCAAGCTCTAAGGATGGGAAAACGAAGACAGTGGAAATTTGAAAAGCTCAAACAAAAGTAGACGAAGCCAAGCCACCACACCCTGGCTTGGTTATATACCTTGGCGGGGCCCCGCTGCGCTGCTTGATATAGGTTCTTCTCTTGGGACTATGGTGTAGTGAAAGGGCGACTAGTTGTTATCCTAGGCATCCGTGGTTCGATCCCCAGCTATGACATAGTTTATAGGAATTTTTCCTCCAAATAGGTCGCGAACCCTGGGATGCTGGGCTTCTGGACTGCCCATCGCGAGCATTTCCCGATTTACTCTGGTGATGGTGGGAAACTTCCATGGGACTGGGCTGGTCACCCGAGGTTGGAAAAACCCTCGTTAATCATTTTTTTTCTCTCGAGGAAGGAGGAAATAACTGTCCGGTCCAACCCCCCCCCCCCCCCCCCACCAACCCTTGAGCAATCATGATGCCTCGGAGTGTCATTTCGTCTGCCTACCATTAATCATATCACCATTAAGGAAACACAACCTCGAAAGCGATAAAGTATATCTTTGGCACATTAAACAAAGCCAGCGAATCATATCGTCATTAAAATAGGAGTGGGCAACAATTAACGCAAGGATCTTTTAAACGATCTCAAATTGAAAGAAGGCAGCTGACACGCGACCCTTTACACTAGGTCTCATTACCATTCACTAAGTTGAGTCAGTCAGACTCATTGAGCCTCCTTCGACTAGTCTAAAGGGAGAGATTAGTGATATCGGGGTTAGATTAGCTAAACCAAGTAGGAATCCATGTCAGGAAGTTAAAATTAGAAAGGCGCTCAGTTGGGAGAAAGCCACGCCGCGTCGGCAGCCCAGTCCGAACTCGGGCTCCCGACTCTACTAATGTTCCCAAGTTAGGCCCTTGACTCAAACTCTCAACTTGAACTCTGAGCTCGAACCCATGAGACAGACTTTCGACTTAGACTACCAAGCCGAGCCCCCATTAGAAAGGCCACTTTGATCTAAAAAACATTACCATCACTCCAAAACTATCAAGGAGATAGCAAAGGGATAACAATTACTAAGAACGTGAGTGTGGCGATAGGGAGAACGTGGCCCCATGAGAAATAACCCCCCCCTTTACTCCTCATTTAATACATAATAAAAGGTACCACGTATGAAGGGGTAACGAGGATGAAGACCTCGGACCGTGGGAAATGTGTTTTTTCCCTCTGCTCCCTATAATGAAAGGTAAGGGGAAAACCCTAAATTTACTTCTAGTATCTTTTTTTCCAATGAGCAGGTCTAACTTAAGTGTCCGATTGATTGTGTCGGAGACCCCTTCGACCATCCTTCTAATTCGTGTTTCTCTTTTCAGGTCCACCTTAGAGAGTTTCACCAGCAGACACGCGAAGATTGACCGTCCATCCCCTCGCGGACCATACATGCGTTGGCCTTCAAGGAGTTTGGGCAGCAACAACTATATAGTGCTATATATTACGGTGCTCTATGTTATAAATGATAGTTTTCTCAGGATGTAGTAGATGAATCATAGATCCGTTAGTATATGTTCTCCTACAGAACTTGTCGCTAAAAATACAAGTGTAAGAAATTAGAAGACAATAAAACAAGTAGTAAAGTTTAGTGAAGTAGTTTGGCACTATTTGCCTCTTCTAAAATAGGTAATAATATCGTAAACACATATCACAATCTGCCTCTTCTAAATTATAGTACATTTAGTTTGATTCTATTATAAAAGGAGGTTTGACGAAAACTGAGAGAAATGCATAGAAAAAGTTCAAATTAGTAACTTTAGTACTATTTTACCTATATTATGTTAGTTATATCTCCCAAAAGAAGATAGTCTAATTAATAAATTAATTGGTCTATCAAAAAATGATAAAAAAAGAAAAGGATAAAATTATCTTTTATAAGGTTTCTCACATTTGACATTTGCATGTTATGATAGGAAATATAGGATGGTTTAAAGTGCGTGTTGTTGATGCAGTCTGGCCCTGATTGTTGTTTTGGTGTTGACACCGATTTTAGTTTAGGTGGATGATTATTGATTATGATTAAGTCCTGATCGTGGATCAGGCATGGTATGGAAAATCCTAGCTTGGAGGGCTAGGTGTTGGAAAATCCTAACCTGGAGGGTTAGGTGTTGAAAATCCTAGCTTGGAGGGCTAGGTGTGTGAAAAGTCCTAATTCGGAAGAGGTGGGTGAAAAGTCCTAGCTTGGAGGGCTAGGTGAAAAGTCCTAACTTGGAAGGTTAGGTGCAAATTCCCATCTTGGAGAATTAGGTGAAAAAGTCCTTGCTTGAGGGTCAGGTCCTAGCTGTTAGTGATATGAGAGAAGTGTCCTAAGGTAATCGCCTTATGATTGTAAAACATTTATATTAATAAATGATAATTCACTATTTGAGTATACATACTTGTGTATTTGATTGGGATCTTAAACTCATCTACTGAATGTCCGCAATACAACTCACAGCATAAGAGAATTTGTGATGAGATCACAAGTAGTGATTATCTCTAAATGCGCAAATGTGAAGTATTGAAAATATCCCTAGTCGATGAATTGATAAAAACGGACAATATCAATTCTGTTGAGACTAGCATGGGTTATTCTCTAATCAGCTGATTCTCACTGGCTGGTGACATTGGGATGTCCGGAGATAAACATGGATGCTAGTTAAGGGAACTAGTTCATTGGAGTGACTAGCTGTAAGACTTCATATGGGAATCTACATGTAGATATGTCAATGAAGATCTTACTGTGGCTTAAGTGCGATGTTCCTTTGACTTGCGGTGTTCAAGTCATCTTGGTCATAGAGACTTATACTTTGACATCTTAAGCAAGCATCTCCAAGGAGGTGTGGACCCAGGATGATCGGGTATAAGCCGAAGTGCCCGAAGATGTTTGAACAACCTACAAAGGATTCACCACTCCTTGCGAGGAGATGTATACCCAGGCCTATCGTCGGATTGTTACTCAAAGCCTCTGGCCAGAGCATATCATGTTTAGAGTGAGAGTCTCTAAAATACATGAGAGTAATTAGAAATCCAAAGGACGAGTAAGACATTACTTGGGCTAGGTGTGACGTAGTTAGCCTAGTGGGGACTGACACCATAGACCGTGTCCTGAACCAAGTGGGTATAAGGTGGTGAAGGGAATGGGGCACGATTCATTAGAGCTGCTGAAGGGTTTCAGAATAATTTCTTCTGAGGTCAAACCGTTGATCTTTCGATTAATTGGGGATCATGATGTACTACTAGGTGCCACTCATGATCGTTCTATAATTAGTTAATTATAGACGGCCAACATAAATCGAAAGCCTATTTAGTCACACGCACTACGAGTAATCCTAGAGATTTAAAACGAGTTGAAAATTAGATTTTCCGATCAAGAGAAATAAGTCGAATCTGAGTTAGTCAGAGGCGCAATGGAAGCTAAAAATTGGCTAAGTCTTTTGAAGGCTTTTTGGGCGAATTAAATGAGTTTAATTCGCGGCGGTTCGGGTTGGTTTTGGCCGGCCAAAGATGGTTTTAAACCCTCTTTGGTGGCCGGCCAAATAGAGGAGAATAAACCAATTTAATTGGTTTAATTAATTAAATAAATCTAGTACGATTTATTTTATAAATTATGGATAAATAAATTTGTATAAAGAAATTTATATAAATAAATTTGTAGAAATTTATTCTTTTTATGGAAGTTAAAATAATCCATGAATTGGGTTTATTTTAATTTTATAAAATCAATTATGAATTGATTTTTTCATAATAAGAAAGTTTATAAATTTCTTATAAAATTTATTTCATAATTTAAAGAGAAGAAGAATTAGTTTTTATTATAAATTAGTTTATAATAAAGACTTGGTTTAAACGGAATTAATTCATAAGAATTTATAGGATAAATTTCTTATGATAAATAATTAGTTTTATTATAAAGTTAGTTATAATAAAATTCATAAGAGAATTTATAGGATAAATCTCTTATGATAACTAATTTGTTTTATTATAAATTGTTTATAATAAGACTAGGCTTAAAAGGAATAAGCAATAAGAAAATTTATAAGATAAATTTCTTATAACTAATTCCGTTAATTCGGTTTAGAGGGAGACTTAGCAAAGGAGTTGCTACTATATAAAGGAACCAAAGGCTAGCCCTTATTCCATACAATTAAGAGATTAATTATTCTCTCCCTCTCTCTCTCTCCTCCTCCTCTTCTCCCTCCCATTAGGGCCGGCGCCCTTCCTCTTGCTTAGGGCCGGCGCCTCCCTCTCACACCCTAGGGTCGGCGCATCCTAGGGTTGCCGTGAGCTATACGAAGAAGAAGAACCACAACAAGAAGAAGAAGAAGCGGATAGCGACTCCTCTCCTCTCGGAATTCGATTCCGTTATTTCTTGTTGGTTAGTTTTCCTAATTTTTCTCTTAACCTTCTAGTTGTGCCTTCCGAGAATCTAGTAGTTCTCGTCGGCACAAAACTCGTGACTTTGCGAAGTCATCCCGAAGAGAACTCGGCGTGGACGCGAATAGAGGCGAAGCTTCCAAGGGACGCTACGGTTGGATCTCGTCCCTTTCTTCAAGTTACGCGAGGTATAAAAGTAAATTAGTTTACTTTTCCGCAAACTTTTATTTCATGATTATGTCGATACACTATAAGGTTGCATGCTAGATACGAAGTTAAAATAATTTAGGAAATTATTTTATGCAAACTCTTCCGCTGCACGTAAAAATTTAAAATTTTATAAACTCGTATCCTTGTCGACATGCACCCGGTCCCAACACTAGCTTGGAGGGCTAGGTTTGGAAAGTCCTAATCTGGAAGAGTTGGGTGAAAAGTCCTAGCTTGGAGGGCTAGGTGAAAAGTCCTAACTTGGAGGGTTAGGTGCAAATTCCCAACTTGGAGGGTTAGGTGAAAAATCCTTAGCTTGGAGGGCTTAGGTGGATGAAACCCTAGCTTGGAGGGCTCGGTTGGAGCCCCTGGATCGGTCTGGTGACCGATCAGGGAGTTGGCACGGTGCTCCTTCGTGGATCGGTCTGGTGACCGATCCAGCGATGACTGATTGGTCTGGTGACCGATCAGGGAGTATTCGTTTCACCCACTGCTTAGCTCCTGATCGGTCTGGTGACCGATAAGGGAGCAAACAGTGAGGTTGAGTTCCCTTGCTGAACTGCTCCTGATCGGTCTAGTGACCGATCAGGATCACTGTGCTGATCGTTCTGGAGAACGATCCAGCATCGCAGGTTCCTCTCTATGAACGATCAAGCTCACATAATCGCTGTTAAGCGAATTTTGAGGTATCTCAAAGGCATAATTGGAGTCGGTCTATGGTACCCCCGTACCGAATCATTTGACTTGATTGGCTATACAGATTCCGACTACGCTGGATGTAAGTTGGACCAGAAAAGCACAAGTGGGGGTTGCCAATTCTTAGGTTCGTCTTTAGTAAGTTGGTCAAGTCGAAAGCAACATTTTGTTGCTCTCTCCACGACCGAGGCAGAATATATTGCTATGGGAGAGAGCGTATCACAATTGTTGTGGATGATACATACTTTAGAGGACTATGGATTGAGTTACAAGGGTGTGCAAGTGTTATGTGATAACATTAGCACAATTAACCTAACTAAAAATCCGGTCCATCATTCTAGGACCAAACACATTGAGGTGCGTCACCACTTCATTAGGGATCATGTAGCTAGGGGAGATATTGTACTCTCGCATGTAGAGTCCAAATTAAACCTAGCTGACATTTTCACTAAACCACTCCCCGAAAATGAATTTAGTTTCCTAAGACGGGAGTTGGGAATGTGTCGCGCTTCATAAATTTCAAAATGCATTCAAAATCCTCTATGACTACTTCGAAATTATAGGGAAACAATTGGGTAACTTTGGGGACATCTCACACAAACTATAAGGTTTAACAAAACATTTTTGTTTGCTAGATATGGGGTGAGATGTTAGGATCAACTAAATTTCTCAAAATGTCAATGCATCCCTTGAGAAATTAAGTTGACGAGATAATAATCACTTCGGTGACCAAGTGTGGGGAAAACCAATGCATAACACATGTGTATTTGGCTCCATGATGATACTTGGACATTCCAATCAAGGCAACGTGATTGGAAACTTGAATTTGGAACAAAACATGATTGAATTTGCTTGAATGATTGTTGATTGAGTTTGACTCCACTTGGGTGGAGAAAAGTGATTGTTGAACCTATAAGGACCCTTGATCCTTGTTTAGGGATCAATTTTAGTCATGAGATCATGTCCAAGCTCGATAAACATCATTAGATCTCGTTGGGAAGATTCAGAAAATCTGACACTGAATGTTTCAGATCGTATCAGGAAGTATCAGGAACCCTGATCGGTCACCGGACCGATCAGGCATAAGGCTGATCGGTCCCCGGACCGATCTGGCTCCACCCTGTAACGATCGGTCCACAGACCGATCAGAGGAGCATCAGTGACTTTACGAAATTCTGATCAACCTTACTAAGCCAGCCTGGATCGGTCCCCGGACCGATCTGGCACCCTATGGTGATCGGTCCATAGACCGATCAGGGGGTTCACAGTAAGCCTCCCGAGCCTACTGATCGTGTCCTGATCGATTAGCCGACCGATCAGGAGCTCACCTGATCGGTCACCCGACCGATCAGGCCCGGTTCAGTCCGATCAGGCCCGGTTCAGTCCGATCAGGCCATCACCTGATCGGTCTGGGCGCTAACAGATCGAACGGTGATCCGTTCCATAGCATTAAATTACGGTTGGTGGACCGATCCACCAACCGATTAACTTCGCGAAAACCCTCTCATTGCCGAACCCTAGCACCGAAACATCCCACTTGCGCCTCTTCATCCTGAGTGAGAGTGTTCCTGCGTCTCCCTCTTTCTCGTGCGTGCGAGTTCTTGCGAAGGTCTTCACGGGCGTTTCCTTGTTCTCTGCAAGTTCTCCACTTGCTCCAAGTTTTCTGCGTCTCTGTCTTGCGCCGAGAGCTTCTCCTGCGCAAGTTCATCTTCCAATTTTTATGATCCTTTCAAACTAACTTCAATGGCACCAAAGTGAGTTTTTGATTTTGTTTCCTTTATGACTCTGCTCATGGATTATATGTATATGAAGCTAATCATGTTTTGGTGTTTGTTCTTGGTTTTTTGTCGTGATCTCTTGATTTGGCCGTGAGCCTCTTGATCAAATGCTTCACTCTATCTTGGTTCCTTGATCCAACTGTGTTCTGTTAATCATTGTGTCTTGATCACATTCTCTGATTGGGTTTAATCTTACCTTGATTATATTTGTCTATTCCAATCTTTAGAAAGTCTTCTAAGGGTAAAGAAGTGGCTGAGGGCAGTGCAAGGGGGAAAACCCCTTCTGCATCTGCGCCCTCCAGAAGGCCTCAGCCTTCTTCTAGCTCCCGGTTCCCAAATGCGGCCTGTGAACAGGCCTTCCAGTCAAGAACCTTCAAATTACTATCCTGCCGATCCATTGATATCCCTTTTCTAACTGAACATTGTCCGTCGGTCATGGACATAGTCATGTTTTACAACCTGGGCTTCCTTCTTTCTTTGGAACGGACCATCAATTACGGCCTAGTCTCAGAGTTCTATAACAATCTTCAGCAGGGACCTCAAGGAGGCTTCGAGTTCACCACTCGAGTCGCCAAGAGGAACCTAGACTTTTCTTACGAGATTTTGGCAGAGTATCTGGGTGGTCGACGATCACCAAATCTGTATTCGATCTACCCTGAGCTTCCTGATCCTTTATTGGCACCTTTTTCAGATGTTACCCCCGACTCCATCTATCAGCATTTCTTTGGTCGTCTTCGCCCCGCCGGGCTTGATGAGTTGGGTCCTGATTTTCCTACTTTTGTTGCTCTACGACTTGCTCCAGTTGACTACGTCCTTTTCAAGATAATCACGAATTGCATCTTGCCCATCACCTCAAAGCCTTTGACCTAGATTCGACCCTACTATTGCCTTATGCTCTACGGCATGCACCGCCAAATGGACTTCGACATCATGGAGAGCATCTTCCAGTCCATCCTATCCTATCGTGAGCCGAGCCGACGCACAGTCTACATGCCATTTGGTCATGTCATCACCGATTGGCTTATGTCAGTTGGTGTTGATGTTACCAAAGGCAGGACCGTGCCCATGGTCAAATAGGATTGTCGGCTGGGTCGGCGTGCTTTTGCCAAGTCCAGCATTATTATTCGAGAGCGTGATGGGGCCTTGGTATGGAAGGATGGGAGAGGACTTGGTGACCTACCTAGTGGAGCACCACATTTTCAGGCACCACCCGAGGCTGCTGCACTTCATGAGGCTCCTGCTGCTGACGCCGAGTTTGACTATGAGCCTGACCCAGATCTACGATGGCAGATCTCTGAGCTAGATCGGACCCTCCAGGAGGATATTCATTTGAGGGAGCTCGATTGAGAGGAGACCCGCTCGGACTTCCGTTCCATTGATCGCCGACTGACCGGCGTAGAGTCTACTGTCTCTGGGGTCCAGGCATTGCAGCAGACTTGGTACGCAGAGTGGCGCCGCCATACATTTCCAGGGGATGCCCCTTCAGGCAGTGCTGCACCAGGGTCTGCTGATGCCACGGTGGATGACCTCATGCACGATGACGACCCCCCACTGACGTATGAGCATTGGATGTCTGCTGCCTCTTCACATGCTCTGTGTACTTGACTGGTTTTGGTCTGAGTGACTTTTGGGCTGTATGCCCCATGACTTGTTATTGTGGTCTTGTGCCACACGTATCTGGATTTTGATGCATGTGTCTTGCATCGTGTTATTTCTCTGGATGCTTTATGACTTGACTTTTCTGAACTTGCCTTACATGTTTTATCCTACTTTAGTATGCTTCTTGTTGATGCTATGATGAGTACTATCTGTATATTTGTTACACTACCATGATTCTGCTTATGATGCCATGCTCGTATGATACATATGTCTGTCTTGCCATGCCTATCTCTTTTTGTCATATGTATTCATATGCTTATCAAAAATCAAATTGTTGTTGGTTTGGGATACCCCTAGGGTTGAGGGGGAGTATGGTTTAAACTTAACAACCCTTCTAGACCCCTTTTCGGTGTTCGACAAAGGGGGAGAGTGTTGGTTGGTTAAGTTTAGGATGATCATGTTGTAGGGGGAGGATCTGGATTCCCCTATGATTCTAAATTTGAAAAACTTGATTGAGAATCCCTAAACTTAAATCGGGTTGTCAAACAACAAAAATGGGGAGATTGTTGATGCAGTCTGGCCCTGATTGTTGTTTTGGTGTTGACACCGATTTTAGTTTAGGTGGATGATTATTGATTATGATTAAGTCCTAATCGGGAATCAGGCATGGTATGGAAAATCCTAGCTTAGAGGGCTAGGTGTGTGAAAAGTTCTAATTCAGAAGAGGTGGGTGAAAAGTCCTAGCTTGGAGGGCTAGATGAAAAGTCCTAACTTGGAGGGTTAGGTGCAAATTCTCATCTTGGAGAATTAGGTGGAAAAGTCCTGGCTTAGAGGGTCAGGTCCTAGCTTGGAGGGCTAGGTTTGGAAAGTCCTAATCCGGAAGAGTTGGGTGAAAAGTCCTAGCTTGGAGGGCTAGGTGAAAAGTCCTAACTTGGAGGGTTAGGTGCAAATTCCCAACTTGGAGGGTTAGGTGAAAAATCCTTAGCTTGGAGGGCTAAGGTGGATGAAACCCTAGCTTGGAGGGCTAGGTTAGAGCCCCTGGATCGGTCTGGCGACCGATCAGGGAGTTGGCACGGTGCTCCTTCGTGGATCGGTCTGGTGACCGATCCAGCGATGACTGATCGGTCTGGTGACCCATCAGGGAGTATTCGTTTCACCCACTGCTTGGCTCCTGATTGGTCTGGTGACCGATCAGGGAGCAAACAGTGAGGTTGAGTTCCCTTGCTGAACTGCTCATGATCGGTCTGGTGACCGATCAGGATCACTGTGCAGATCGTTCTGGAGAACGATCCAGCATCGCAGGTTCCTCTCTATGATCGATTAGGACGGAGCCTGATCGGTCTGGACCCAGCCTGATCGGTCTGGTGACCGATCAGAAGGTTTCCTGATTGGTCCAGTGATCGATCAGGAGGCCTAGACTGCGAAGCTCAGAAATCGCCCAATAAAGGGGTGGATCGGTCGGGTGATCGATCCACAACCTAGGATCGGTCTGGTGATCGATCCAGGAGAGCCCAAAGAAATCGCGATTTCTAATCAAGCGTTGGGGACCGATCAGGACGGAGCCTTATCGGTCTGGACCCAGCCTGATCGGTCTGGACCCAGCCTGATCGGTCTGGACCCAGCCTGATCGGTCTGGTGACCGATCAGGAGGCTCTTCGATCGGTCCGGTGACCGATCACCTTAATTCAAATTGCACTATCAGACGCTCTGATCGCGCCTGACCGTATCCGATTCTCTGCTGCTTACATCTGATATTTGATTTACTGTGTGATATGCTGCTCTAACACTCTGATTAAGCTGCAGGTGACAGGGGAGGATTCAAACACTCAAGGAGAAGTCAATGGAGGCTTTCCTTGGAGCAGGTTTGTCCGTTTTCCATCTCAGGTTGCAACGGCCGGAGCTGCAGACTGGAGCTGCTGACTGGAGCTTGGCTGAGGGGAGCTCAGGAAGTCCAGGAATGGCTCAGTGGTAGCTGGCGTTGGCAGGGAAGCAGCTGGAGGCTGAAGGAGATGCTGTCACCTGGTGCTGAGTGGAGAAACAAAAGGGCGGAAGAAGGCTTCGATGAAGAAGAGTGTTTGGGAACTAAGTTCTTGCTACGCCTGTGTGTTCTCCACATCTAGCTTGTGCGTTCTGAAGTTTTCATTACCTTGAGCAAGCTACTGCAATCGAGAAGCAATCATCAATTACTTGAGCACTTGAAGGAGAGAACAAGAGGCTTGGAGTCCGACAGCGGGAAGACACGAGGAAGGGTTTCTTGCGTGAGATCGCCGCTGGGTGGAGCTCAGGAAAGCTTGCTGTGTTCTTGTCCTTGCTAAGTGTTTGAGTAAGATTCTTCTTGTTGTTTCCTTGTGCTTAAACTTAAATCTGTGATTGAAACGCTGTGGAGAGGTTTCTCCACCGAGAAGGAGGTTGCATTCTATCCGGTGATAACCGGGGCTTGATCTGCCGACGATCAAGGGATCGCCCACCTTAAGGGCATGCCAAGGAGTAGGGGCAAGTTATCCCCGAACCTTGTAAACCCTCCTTGTTAGCGATCTTGCTAGTGTGTCTACTTTGCTTTCGTTTTTTATTTTCTGCTTACTCTGTGATTATATCTTCCGCTGTGCTACTGATAAGTTTGAGTGCAGAAATTCGATTTGAGCCAAAGGTCTAAGTGATTGGCTATATTCACCCCCCCTCTCTAGCCATCCGGGTTCCAACACGTGTATATATATAGTTCTCGTAATTTTGATCGTGTATAGTGACTTCCTTCCTTAGAGGAGGGATCCTTGCCAAATTGTTCCTTTTGACCTCAACCTCTGACAACTCTTGACGAACACAGTCATCATACATTGAGACATAACAATTGCCCCTAAAGAGAGAGCATGCGTTGAATGTGACACTTGGTTAACTATTTAACTATACTAAACGTATGACATAGCTTTGTGCGTTGCTTCCCTTGTCGTCCTACCTCTCTATGCCCGGATAGATGACTCTCTATTAGTGCCGGAAGTACCAGATCAAACTTGATTTTGATAATGATAATGGGTTCAAAGTTAAATATGCTTTTGGATCTAATGTGTGTTGAGATTGATGACCCAGCTAGAGAGGGTGAATAGACATTGCCCTCCAAATTGTTAGTTTTTGTTGGAGCATCCTAGGTACCTTGGGTTTTGATGTTTGAGCAAAGGTTTAAGTTAGGTTTATTGTTGTATTTGAAATGCATTGTGAGAATGCAAGATATAGGTACAATAGGAGAAAAGTCCAAGTGGGATCTTGGCAAAGGAAAATCCGACAATAAGGATCGAGACCGAAGAAAGCTCCAGAAGGCAAGCCACGAAGGATGGGGAGGCATCCGAGGGACGCGAGGCTGATGGAGGAGGCTAGAAAGCTAGGTGTAGGTTGGTCAGGTGAGGACGAGTGCTGAGTGACTGTACTCGGGGCTAAAATCCTAGGTTTAGGGTTTGGGTAGTCAACTGATGCTTGGATCAGTTGACTAGTAAAGGTCACAGAAAGATCAGTCGACTGATTTTATGATCAGTTGGCCAAAATTCGAACGTTAGGCTGTAACGTTCAAATTTGGGTGAACTAGTCGACTAGTAATGGTTGAATCAATAACGTACTCTATTTAAGAGAGCTCAGTTTGACTGGGCAATAGTTGACAAAATAAGCTTGGGTAAAACTTATTAGTAGTCTACAAGCGCTCAAGTGTAGTTGCAAGGCTATGACAAGATTTCTCCACCCACAAGGAGCTACACGAGCTAGCCAGAGGCATTCCGGGGAGTCATCCACTGACGGTTCGGGATCGTCCATCTTACGAATAGTCGTGGTGTAAGAGCCTTATCTTCAAACCACGTAAATCGATTTGTCTCTTCTAGTTGTTAGTTTTAGTTATTTCTTATTCTGCTTGCGCACTAAATGTTGGGTATGGCTTGACGGGTTTCCTAAGCGGATACCTGGTCGATCCGAGAGACCTCTCTATGCCTATGGATTAAAAAAATTTAATCTGAATAGAGAGTCGTTTCTCATCGACTGTCTCGTGTCGTATCGAACGATTCAAATTGTAACTTAGCCGATTACAAAAATTGGTCTTGCAATTTGCTCGACTGTTCGACCGTGGAAAAGGCGACGAGTTGATCGCCGGCTTTTATGTTTATGGTCGGGGTCCAGTTAAATAATTATTGACTATGATTCGCAATCAAAATAATTAAATAACAAATATGAAATGACGAGACAAATGAATAAAGCTCAAATAAAAACGAAGGAGCCAAGGAAGAATTATACCTTCTATTACCTTACGATCTTCTACCGTATGACCCTCCCCTCTTGGACATCGTGTGGGCGATGATCTACCAAGACCCGTGGCCATCAAGTCGATCCCTTCTTCTTGCGCCAACCAATCCCTAACCTAAGGGATGTTGTCGGCCGCTCCAAGGAAGAATATAATCCAAACACAAAATCTTACTATTCTTCTCCTCCATTACCGGCGCACGAACTGTGAGTTGCATCAAGACAAAGTCCGTAAGCAACTCCTCCACAGTTCGCATCCAGTACCCTAGGTCCCTCCTCCACGTACGGAAGAAGCCGGCGCCAGCCACTACCCTTCTCCGCGCACAGAAGAAGCCGGCGCCGTCGGCGCCCTTCTCCTCGCACAGATGAACCCGGCACTACCTGTGCCCTTCTCCTCGTACTAATGAAGCCGGCACCAGACTCCAAGCATCGAGAAGCCGGCGCCCAACTCCAAACTTGGAGAAGCCGGCGCCCAACTCCATGCATGGAGATGCCGGCGCCCTTCTCTTTTCCAAGCAGGGAGAGGACGCATGCCATGCAACTTGAAGGATTAATTCTCCAATCGGAGAATTAGCTGTCTCCTTTATAATTGCAATTTCTTAATTGCAAAGAACGTTTGCAATTTCTTAATTGCAAAGTAATTGCAAAGAACGTTTGCAATTTATCAATTGCAAAGTAATTGCAAAGAACGTTTGCAATTTCTCAATTGCAAAGAACGTTTGCAATTTCTTAATTGCAAAGAACATTGCCAATTTTGCATGCAGGTCGCCCGTGGAAAAACGTCTTCGGCGCAGTAGAGAGAGAGAGAGAAAGAGGAAGAGAGAAGAGATTAGGTTTCTTGTGTTCTTTAAGATTAATTCATCAACTTGGTTCCATGCCATCATGGGGTATTTATAGGGCTACGATAAGGACCATGAGGAGGAGTTGGATCTTGGCCTACTAATGGACCCGGTCCATTAATGAGGATCCATTCCACTAAAGGGCCCTCATTGAATTACCTCACCAACTCTCATATTTACATATGGGCTCCACTTATTACGAATCGTCCATCCCCCCGTGTTTAAGATCTCGAATGCCCGTTAATTAATTAAATTACTGACAATTTGAATTAATTAACTTCTGGGTCCTTGACTAGTACCACTCAACCTTATTATCATGCCGGATTAAATCAACCTGCAGGGTTTAGCACGATGAACCTTTTGAGCTCATCAAGGGGGCATCATCATCCTGACTCACCAGGATACGGATTCCGTCAATAATCAACGACACAGCATATTATTAATATTATCTCCCAACTTACCGGGCCTATCGATCTAACAGAATAGATCTCGCCCATTGGTAAATCAAAGAAATAATAATTAATAATATATGCCCGATATTATTTCGGGATTAAGGGATCGTACTCCATAATAATATCTTGAGGTCCTATCCAATTATCGAGTCAGTACAAATTGGATAACCTCGGATTTGATCCTGCTCAATGTACTCAAAGCACACTAGTGTAATCCTATGGTCAAGATCAACCACACCTAATACACTACAACCATTCCGATGGGTTGTCCAATTCCATCTCGGTTGTGGACCTCTATTTATACTAAGCATGGAACTGATAATATGATCTTCCGTGTGACACCACACACCATGTTATCTACAATGCAAAGTAATTGGACTTCATGCATGTACTAATATAAGCAGACACATAGTGTGGTTGTGATTCTCTTTTCAAAATAAAGATGTTCATATATATAAAAGAAGCATGCCTTTCAGTATACACATCTAACACTAACAACGTGTAGGAAAAGAACCACGAAACAAGTGGGTGATTGACTATTCACCCCCTCTAGCCGTACGATCGATGTCCAACAAGTAGTATCAGAGCGGAGGTTCGCTCTTGTTGGACTAACCGCCAAAAGAGCAAAGGCGCTAGAGGAAGATGGATTCAGAATGTCTGCTAGGATGGGATACTCGAATCCCACCTCTATACGATCGAGACGAGTTTGATTATTGAAGGAAGTGGTTAGAGACGTGGTTCCAAATGGATTGGGACCATTGGACTGCATTGGAGGTTCTGTTCGAAGCTCCAACGAACAAAAAGAGGAAACACCTCTGACCTCTGTATTGGACAAAGGATCAAAAGGACGAAGTGGAGGCGGATAAGGAGGTAACGAGAATTATTTTAATCTTATTACCTTCTTATATTGTGTCTCGTATAGGTGATTACAAGAATGCTTATAAGCTATGGAGAAAGGTGATAACTCTACATGAGAATTCTACACAAGAACAAGGAGTAGAGGAGCCCAAAGATAAGGGCTCATTAGTCCAAGAGAAGGAGAATGACCATTCAGAAGTTGAATCGAGTTCAACATCCGAAGAGGAAGAGGAAGTGGAATCGCCCTCATCCTCCTGTGAGGAAGAAGAAGAACAATCCAAGGTGGAGTATATCTTGGAAGCTTAACCCTCAACCTCAACTACCGAGAAGAGTAGGAAATCCCACATCAAATGCTTTGAGTGTGGGGAAATGGGACACTACAAGAGTAGGTGTCCTTAAGAAGATAAAAGAGGTAAACCCTAAATCTGGTAAAGTTCATTTAAAAACTAATGAGGGTTGTAGGGATGAAACTAAGGATAAAAAACATATAATTTGCTTTACGTGCGATGAGCGGAGCCACTACCACACAAAATGCTCAAAGAAATGAGAGCTCAAGAAGCTAGGGCATTTGAAGAAATTGGAGAAGAAGAGGAGCTCAAGTCAAGGGGGAGCTTCAAAAGTAAAAGGGAAGGTAATCCTTTTTTAAAAATTCAATCTAATTTCTAATTCATTTATGCTTGTCAAAAATAATGTAGATTGTTTACCCAAGCATAATAATGGATTTAGGTATAATAATAAAAATAGGGTTAACAAGGTAGATAACCCTAGGAAATCATTACCCAAGGCTAGACCTAATAAGACTAAAACTACCGTGTCTAAGGGGAGGAGGTAGTTAATGATCAAGGCATTAATCTCAAGAAGTGGAAATATATGTCTAGGAAGGTGGGTAAGTCTAGAATTGTCGAAGATGGACGTGTTGACTCTAGGGTTAGCCTAGAATTAGAAAATCAAGTCTTGAAGGCAAGACTTGAGGAAATGGAGAGAGCCCGAGAAATATTCATTATTGGACCTGTGTTTAGGTAGTCAAAAATTCAAAAATATCAAATTAAGTACCTCAAAGACCAAAAGAATGCCAAATGCGAGGAGTGCACAAGACATTGGTAAGGGAAGTGTAATCAAGGGCAAGACGCCCAAGATTAAGAAAGTTAAAGTTGTGAGCCTGTTGGGTATGGCTTGGCGGGTTTTCTAAGAGAATACTTGGTCGTCCTTGAGAGACCTCTCCATGTCTACGGATTAAAATTTAATCCGAGTGGAGACCCATCTCCTAACGACCATCTCGTCATCGTATCGTTTGGTACGAATTACAACTTGGCCAATCACAATGATCGAGCCTTATATATCTCCTAACTGAACGACCGTGAAAGAGACGACGAGTGGATCGCAGGTTCTTGTGTTTATGGTTGGGGTCCAATTAATTAATTATTCACCATGATTCACAATCAAAATAATTAATTAATACACATGAAATGACGAAGCTAATTAACATGGCACAAAAGAACAAAAGGAGCTAAGGGAGAGATTATATCTTCCCTTTTACCTCGTAGCCTTCTACCTTATGTCCCTCCCTTCCCAGACGTCATGTGGGCGATGAGCTACCGAGAATCGAGATCACCAAGGCGTTCTAACCAAGCTCTTCTTCTTGTCTTGGTCGAAACAAGAAACCCTAGAATTAGGGCTTCCCTTGCGCCGACACACTTCCTCCTCTTCCTTCTCACCGTCGACCACCGGAGCCACCCAAGTGTCGCCGGATCAGCTGCTGACCTAGAGAGGATGGAGAAGAAGATGAAGAAGGAGAGAGTTCTCCTTCTTCCTCACCCAACCGGCCGAAACAACACTCCCACCTCCAACCTTGCGGCGTCGCCGCAAGCTTGCTTGCGCCGCCTCCCACCAGCCGCCGACAGCTTCTCCACCCCCGCTGAGCACCACAAGGAAGAGAACTACTCTCGCTTATCTCTGTGAGTCCCAACCGAAGGTTGGTGGAGAAGGGAAGAAGAACCGAGGAGGAGAACTCTTCTCCTTGGCGTCGGCCGAACCCCTAAGGGAGGAGAGGAGAGAGAGAAGAGAGGAGAGAGGCCTAGAGTGTCAACTCTTGGATTATCCCTTGGTTTCATGATCCCATGTGGCATTTATAGGGCTAAGGTAGGGACCAAGAGGAGGAGTTGGATCTTGGCCCGCTAATGGATCTAAACCCGATTTATTAATTAAGATCAATTCCATTAAAGGATCTTAATTGAACTTCCTCACCAACCCCCATATTTTCATATGGGCTCCACATATTATGAGTCGTCCATCCCCCCGTATTTAAGTTATTGAATGCCCATCAATTAATTTAATTTACTAACAAATTAAATTAATCAACTTCTGGATCCTTGATTAGTACCACTCAACCTTATCATCATGTTGGATTCAATCCACCTGCAGGGTTTAACATGATGAACCTTTTGAGCTCATCAAGGAGGTATCTGTAGGACCGGTGCCGTCGATAGAGGGGGGGTGAATATCGATCGCGAAAAACCTTCGTGAAACTATCGTAATACTATAGTTCGTTCTGAACTCAAAGCGTTAGTGCAGCGGAAGATAAATAAAGAATAAAATAAAAGCAATACACAATGACACGCGGGATTTATTTACTTGGTTCCCGACCCCCTTGGGTCAGTACATCCAAGGCCTATGTACTCGGCGTGAGTCCACTATTGGTCTCCTTTCCGAAATTTCCGGAGGCGGAGAAAACCCGTCTTACAGTTGATTTACAAACAAAAAGATAGATAAAATTAATTGTAGAATGTAAATCAAACCAAGACTATTTATGTCAAAGCGTTAGCCGATCTGGACCTCCGAAGTGCCGCGCACCTCCTCCTGGAGCCTCCCGGTCGTATAGCCTCGTCTTTAGCGCGTTGTCGTTGGTCAGAATGATCAGAACAGTACTTAGCAGTTGTGTCTGAAGCAGAGGGGTCGAAGCCCCTTATATAGGCCTCCTGGGGGCGCCTCGGACGCTGGGGGCGCCCCGGAAGACTCGGTCAACACTTATCCTTGCGCCTACCTCGCCGCAGGTGATAAGATCATTGACCAGGGCGCCCCGGACGCTCCGGGCGCCCCGGATGACGCCTATTTTGACTGCATCATGAAAACTGCTTCTTTAGTACTGCCTGGGGGCGCCCTGGCTGCATGGGGGCGCCCTGCTTAGGGCCTCCAACAGGTTTTTGCCTGGTTTATCTGCTTTGTCTCCAGTTCTTGATACCTGCAAGATACACAAACACAAAGCATAGATACATATAATGTTAGCCTTAGAGACTTGGTTCGGACTTCGGATTTGCACGAAACCCTAGGTCAAACCGGCACGAGTTCCTATCCCCGAGAACTCGCCCTTCACCTACTCCTTTCAGGAGACGGTTGCCACCCAGTCCTTCGGGTGGACTTTTGCTTAGCTTCCGATACCTTCGGACCTCGAGACGCCCAAACCTGACCCGTCTCTACTCCTGTCCTTAGTCATCGCTCAGCTAACTTGCTTAGTCCCTCGGACCAAGTCTTCATTCCCTAGCAGTCCTTCGCCAGGTGCCTAGCAGCCCTTCGCTAGGTCTTCGTTACCAAGCGGTCCTTTGCCTGGTGCCTAGCAATCCTTCGCTAGGTCTTTGTTACCAAGCGGTCCTTCGCCTGGTGCCTAGCAATCCTTCGCTAGGTCTTCTATGCCTAGCAGCCCTTCGCTAGGTGCCTAGCAGCCCTTCGCAAGGTCTTCTATGCCTAGTAGTCCTTCACTAGGTGCCTAGCAGCCCTTCGCTAGGTCTTAGGGTTACGATACCTAGAAGCCCTTCGCTAGTTGCCTAACAACCCTTCGTTAGGTCTTAGAGTTACGATACCTAGCAGCCCTTCGCTAGGTGCCTAGCAGCCCTTCGCTAGGTCTTTAGAGTTCCGATGCCTAGATTAACTAGGACTTTTCTTCAGCTAAGGTTACTTCTCTTTTGCTCCCTTTTGTCTGTTCAATATATCACTGACTTAAGTGAATTGTCAAACATTAAAACACTTAAAGAGGAACATCATTGATGCAACTTGCACCAACAATCTCTCCCTTTTTGATGTTTGACAATAACTTAAGTTAGATTGGTTTAAAGGGGCTAATTTACTATCCTTGGGGAAAAACAACAAAAGATATAAGTTTTTTGAAACTATATTTTTGATCTTTGTGAGGAAATTTTTCTAACTTAAGCACACCTCTCCCCCTTTGTCATACATAAAAAAAAATACTTGCACCAATAATGAAAACTTTTATTTCTTTTTGAAAATACTTAGTGCAAAATTTTGAAAGCATTGCATTTTGAATGATATATTGCAAATTTTGACAAATGTATATTTTGAAAAAGATGCTATGTGCTTTGAAAAGTACTTTTGAAAAAAATGCAAGTAATTTTGTAATTTTTTAAAATTATAAGTACTTTTTGAAAAATGCATAAATTCATAAACACTTGAGTACTTTTTGGAAATGCATAATTTTTTAAAAATAATGCTATTTTGGAAAATATAAATATTATGCATAGTTTGCAGGTACTAACTTTTTGAAAAAGATGAAACTTTGAAAAATATAAGTAATTTTTAAAACATCATATTTTACTTGACTAGGATTCTTTTCCAATCTGGCACAATCCTGGGAAATCTTGTTGACTACAAGGACATTTCCTAAGTGTCCTGGAAATTCTCCAACCCAAGTAAATATAAAAATAATCACATAACTTCTGAAAAATAGAATAATACATTTTGAAGTATATTTTAAAAAATATATAAATTTTTGAAGTCATAATACTTGATTTGGTTTATCTTCCAGTCTGACACAATCATAGGAAACCTTGTTGACCACAAGGACATTTTCCTAAGTGTCCTGGAAGATTTTCCAAACTCAAGATAAACATATTTTTTTTTTGAAATTGATCAAAAGCAAATGAATTTTTGAACATACTGGTATTTATATTTTTTTTTGAGGGATAGTATTTCGAAAAAATACTTATGTTTTTAGCTAGATTTTAAAGATATTGTCAAAACACATGTTATTAAATAGTTCTTTTGATGTGACCTCCCCCTAAACTTGACACGGTCTTGGGAAGCTTGTTGACCACAAGTACTCTTCCTCTGAGTCTTAAGGTTTGATTCAGATCAAAAGAATAATAACTTTCAAAATAATTTAAAACTTGTTAGACTCCCCCTAAATTTGACACGTCCTAGGAGTCCTTGAAGATCATAAAGTGGACCTTTCCTCTGTGTCTTTAGGGTTTATCAAAGTCAAAGAACCGATAATTTTTAAGTAGATAAATTTTGAAGCCACAATTTGGAAAGAAGATAATTTTGAAAACATATGTAATGCAAATTAAGGTGCAGTTTTCGAAAAATATTTTTTAATAAAAAGAACAAAACACTCCCCGTGCATCCAACACCGTTTGACTCTATCTAAGTGCCTTAAGGAACTTTAGTGTTGTCCTAAGAGACTTGTGTCTAAATGAGTGAGTCAAATAATTTTTGAAAGGATATAATTTTTGAAAAACGTATAGTATGTATATTCAATCAGACAAGCATGAATTCCATAAAAATATTATTATGTTGAGACACTATTTTGAAAATATATTTTTAGAAAAATATTCTAACGATTTTGAAAAACATTTTTGAAAAATATTTTTCAATTTATTAGTCCTTAACATCTCACCCATTTTAGATGTATCAATGCAACAAGCATGATTGCCTTATATGTGTATTGTGAGATGCTTGAATTATTTTTCTTTAATTTATTTTTAATTCTAAGATTTAATTGAAGCTTGTGTTAGATTTGAATTTGACAAGAAGTAACTTGAATTTGAATTTCAAAAATTGGCTTCCAGGTTTTGGCGATGCACTAGGCCTTCTTTGGTCGTAGCCTTATTGGATCATCAACCCTTTCCTTGACAAAGCCTTTTAATGAAATTTCATTTTCAAAATTACTTATTGATAAATTCTGGTCTAACTAGTTTGGATCTTGGATCGGTAGCTTCGGCTAGTTTCACCAGTCTAAAGAGACCAAGTGAACTTGATCTTATTAGAATTGGTTTCCCTAACGTACTATCATCTCACCGCTACCCAATACTAGGTTGATCAAGTTTCAATTATTCTTTTTCCTACAGCCGTTCTAATATACGCATAAAATTTAAACATGAATGACATGTCATATAAAAAGAAGTAGCAGATGGCAATTATGAATGAGTCAAACAAGTCCAAGGCACTTTATTTAAGTTTCTAAAAATGTATCAAATTTCCGATTTGATACATGTCGTGTGAACCCGCGAATATGCCAACCCACTTTGACATATTTGATCTTATTAATTTTAATTGTTACAGTTTGCATAAAATTTTATTTTAGTTTGAGTTTAAGTTATTTAAGATTTGACGTTGAAGTTTGAATTAATTAACAAAGATTGAATTGATTTGAATCAATTAAAGTTGAATTTAATTGAAGTAGATTGAATTGATTAGCTTTATTTGAATCAAATTGATTTAATTGCCTTAATTAAAATTTTAATTGAATTGAACTTAATCTAAATTTAATTTAATTTAAATTTAATTTAATTTAAATTTAATTTAATTTAATTTGAATTTAATTTAATTTGAATTTAATTTAATTTGAATTTAATTTAATTTAATTTGAATTTAATTTAATTTGAATTAAATTTAATTTAATTAGAATTTAATTTAATTTGAATTTAATTTGAATTTAATTTAATTTGAATTTAAATTTAATTTAATTTAATTTGAATTTAATTTAATTTGTATTTAATTTAATTTGAATTTAATTTAATTTAATTTAATTTAATTTGAATTTAATTTAATTTAATTTGAATTTAATTTAATTTAATTTGAATTTAATTTAATTTAATTTAATTTAAATTTAATTTAATTTAATTTGTATTTAATTTAATTTAATTTAATTTGAATTTAATTTAATTTGAATTTAATTTAATTTAATTTGAATTTAAATAGGATTAAATTAAGATTTAATTCAAATTTAATTAGGATTAAATTAAGGTTTAATTAGGATTAAATTTAGATTTAATTCGAATTTAATTAGGATTAAATTAAGATTTAATTAGGATTAAATTAAGATTTAATTAGGATTAAATTAAGATTTAATTCGAATTTAATTAGGATTAAATTAATATTTAATTCGAATTTAATTAGGATTAAATTAAGATTTAATTAAGATTATAATGATTAATTAATAATTGTGGGTTTAAATTCATCATTTTCATTATTTCAAAAATTTCTTCTTCATTTTTATCTTTATTTTCAAGTTTTTCTAATAATTTTGATTTATTTGAATTTTTGTAATTTTTATTAACTATGGCCTTTATTTTAGATAGTTCTATATCCTCCTCAAGATTAGGTCTTTCAATATCCTTACAGTAGGTGGAGTAATTTGGGCCACTAATTAAGGTTTTGTAATAATCTTTAATATTATCTATAATTAAATTATTATCTAGGAGAATTTTGTCATCAAAATTATCCTCAAATATATTTTCAATATCTTCAACATTAATCTCTAGATTATCTTTAAGATTTTCAGAATTAATCTCTGAATTAATCTTGAGGTTTTCAGAATTAATTTCTGAATTATCCTTAAGATATTCAAATTTGAATTCGGATTTATCCTTAGGATTTTCAAATTTGAATTCGGAATTATCCTTAGAATTTTCAAATTTGAATTCGAAATTATCCTTAGGATTAATTTTGTCTGAATTAAAATTATCAGAACTAATTTTATCAAAAAATTTATCAGGATTAATTTTATCAGATAAATTATCAGAATTAATTTTATCAAATAGATTATCAGAATTAATTTTATCAGATAAATTATCAAAATTCATTTTATCAGATAAATTATCAGAATTAATTTTATTAATTTCTGAATTGATATTCTGAATTAAACAATTAATTTCTGATATTTTGGTCATATTCACGTTTTGTAATTTAACATGAAAAAAGTTAATTTTATTATGCAGTAAATCTACTTTATCAAAAGAATTAACTACTTTATCACATGGCAGTGCAAGAACTTGTAAAATTTTTGGAACATAAATTTTTCGTACCTTTGTCGGACATTTGTTTTTGTAGTGTCCGAATTTTTCGCACTTGAAGCATCTGATATGGCTTTTATCTCTCTGGACTCCTGGCGCTGGTGCCCCCTTTGCCGCCGGTGATGAACGATTTTTATGAGTAGAGCACTGATTTTTATAGTGTCCTCTCTCCCTGCATGTGAAACAAATAATATGCAATTTAAAATTAGACATTATAAAAAATGTACCTGATTCACCCCTGGGCTCCCCCTCAACTCCTGGCGTCGTTGCTCCGTCGGCGGTTAGTCCGGTGAAGAGCGGCTCGGCTCTGATACCAATTGTAGGACCGGTGCCGTTGATAGAGGGGGGGTGAATATCGATCACGAAAAACCTTCGTGAAACTATCGTAATACTATAGTTCGTTCTGAACTCAAAGCGTTAGTGCAGCGGAAGATAAATAAAGAATAAAATAAAAGCAATACACAATGACACGCGGGATTTATTTACTTGGTTCCCGACCCCCCTGGGTCAGTACGTCCAAGGCCTATGTACTCGGCGTGAGTCCACTATTGGTCTCCTTTCCGGAATTTCTGGAGGCGGAGAAAACCCGTCTTACAGTTGATTTACAAACAGAAAGATAGATAAAATTAATTGCAGAATGTAAATCAAACCAAGACTATTTATGTCGAAGCGTTAGCCGATCTGGACCTCCGAAGTGCCGCGCACCTCCTCCTAGAGCCTCCCGGTCGTATAGCCTCGTCTTTAGCGCGTTGTCGTTGGTCAAAATGATCAGAACGGTACTTAGCAGTTGTGTCTGAAGCAGAGGGGTCGAAGCCCCTTATATAGGCCTCCTGGGGGCGCCCTGGAAGACTCGGTCAACACTTATCCTTGCACCTACCTCGCCGCAGGTGATAAGATCATTGACCAGGGCGCCCCGGACGCTCCGGGCGCCCCCGTGAGGGCTTATCCTGTGTTCTGACTTCGAAACAGCAAAACGGCTACTAATCCGGGCGCCCCGGACGCTCCGGGCGCCCCGGACGCTCCGGGCGCCCCGGACGCTCCGGGCGCCCCGGACGCTCCGGGCGCCCCGGATGACGCCTATTTTGACTGCATCACGAAAACTGCTTCTTTAGTACTGCCTGGGGGCGCCCTGGCTGCATGGGGGCGCCCCCAATGATGGGGGCGCCCTGCTTAGGGCCTCCAACAGGTTTTTGCCTGGTTTAACTGCTTTGTCTCCGGTTCTTGATACCTGCAAGATACACAAACACAAAGCATAGATACATATAATGTTAGCCTTAGAGACTTGGTTCGGACTTCGGATTTGCACGAAACCCTAGGTCGAACCGGCACGAGTTCCTATCCCCGAGAACTCGCCCTTCACCTACTCCTTTCAGGAGACGGTTGCCACCCAGTCCTTCGGGTGGACTTTTGCTTAGCTTCCGATACCTCCGGACCTCGGGACGCCCAAACCCTGACCCGTCTCTACTCCTGTCCTTAGTCATCTCTCAGCAAAGTTGCTTAGTCCCTCGGACCAAGTCTTCATTCCCTAGCAGTCCTTCGCCAGGTGCCTAGCAGCCCTTCGCTAGGTCTTTGTTACCAAGCGGTCCTTTGCCTGGTGCCTAGCAATCCTTCGCTAGATCTTTGTTACCAAGCGGTCCTTCGCCTGGTGCCTAGCAATCCTTCGCTAGGTCTTCTATGCCTAGCAGGCCTTCGCTAGGTGCCTAGCAGCCCTTCGCTAGGTCTTCTATGCCTAGTAGTCCTTCACTAGGTGCCTAGCAGCCCTTCGCTAGGTCTTAGGGTTACGATACCTAGCAGCCCTTCGCTAGTTGCCTAACAGCCCTTCGTTAGGTCTTAGAGTTACGATACCTAGCTGCCCTTCGCTAGGTGCCTAGCAGCCCTTCGCTAGATCTTTAGAGTTCCGATACCTAGATTAACTAGGACTTTTCTTCAGCTAAGGTTACTTCTCTTTTGCTCCCCTTTGTCTGTTCAATATATCACTGACATAAGTGAATTGTCAAACATTAAAACACTTAAAGAGGAGCATCATTGATGCAACTTGCACCAACAGTATCATCGTCCCGACTCACCAGGACACGGATTTCGTCAATAATTAACGGCACACCATATAATTAATATTATTTCCCAACTTACCGAGCCTATCGATCTAACAGAATAGATCTCGCCCATTAGTAAATCAAAGAAATAATAATTAATCATATGCACCCGTCATTATATCGGGATTTAGGGATCGTACTCCATTATAAAGTCTGAGATCCAATCTAATTATCAAGTCAGTACAAATTGGATTATCTTTGGTTTTGGTCCTGCTCAATGTACTCAAAGCACACTAGTATAATTCTATGGTCAAGACCAACCACACCTAATTACACTACAACTATCTCGATGGTTTGTCCAATAATATCTCGACTGTGAGCCTCTACTTATATTAAGCAAGGAACTGATAACATGATCTTCCGTGTGACATCACATACCATGCTATCTACAATGAAAAGTAAAGGACTTTTATGCATGTACTAATATAAACAATCACCTAGTGTTGTGATTCTCTTTTCAAAATAAAGATGATCTTATATATAAAAGAGCAAATTTTTTAGTATACACATCTATCAGAGCCAAGGCTCACCGGTGGTACACCGGTGTGACTTAGTAACTTTGAATGAGTCAATGAAGGTGTCTAAGGCTAAGAGTTCAAGGGGGAGTTCTAAGAGTCTATTTGGGACCCATGGTTAATGAATCTCAGGAGAATTTCTTCTAGAAATCCAGATAGACGATGGAGTGTGTCAAAAGATTTGGAGACGGATTTGAGTCTTAATTCTTGGGTTTTGATACATATGAGATATGTTTCAAGCATGAAATATTACATTGGGATCATATTGCATGAAAATTAATTTTTGATGTATAGATGTCATATAAATCAATGCTAGAGATGTATTGTGTTTTAATATGGGCAGATACATCAAGAGGAAGCCAAAACTAGGACTTTATGTCAAGGTTCAATTAAACCATTTAGATAGTTTTGGATTTTATGTCAATCTTGGAATCCGAGATATATACATTTTTAAATATATTTTTCTCAAGTAGATACGGGTACCATAAATAGCTCCACAAAATTTGGGAATTTTTGGAGACTTATGAAATTTCTAGTGTATTTCTAAAATTGGGTCAGAAATACAGAAATAGATTAAGATCAGGGTATCAGTCGACTGATGCAAAGGATAGTCGACTGATAATTCTGTGAGGTTGGTTTTTGACTAGGTTAGTCGATTGGTAACTGTCTCAGTCGACTAATACAGGCTGAAATTATTTTCAGCAAAGTTGAAATGTGTCTTGATAATGTTGGACTTGTGTATAACTTTTGGGGGTTAATACACAATGTTTGTGGTCTTTTAAGATTAAAGAGTCTAATAATTAGGATATTATTGGAGCTCCTTTTGTTGTGTTTTAAAGGGGGAGAAGTGTTGGATTTAAGTGGGAAACTAACACACCTTTGCAAGAAATCCAAGCTCAAGGGGGAGCTTAGGTGAAGGGGGAGCCTTTGTTGGCAAAGGGGGAGAAGTACCTTTGCAAGAAAAACCTACTCAAGGGGGAGTTTAGGTAAAGGGGAGCCTAATATTAGGTTCCATGATTTATGCATGAACATTTACTTTGTTGTTATTTTTCTAACTTAAACAGGTTGCCAAACATAAAAAAGGGGAGATTGTTAGAGTAATCTAGATACCTTGAGTTTTGAAGTTTGGGCAAAGGTTTAAGTTAGGTTTATTGTTGTATTTGATATGCATTGTAAGAATGCAGGATATAGGTACAACAAGAGAAAAGTCCAAGTGGGATCCTGGCAAAGGAAGATCCGACAATAAGGATCGAGGCTGAAGGAAGCTTCAGAAGGCAAGCTGTGAAGGATAGGGAGACATCCGAGGGACGCGAGACTGATGGAGGAGGCTAGAAGGCTAGGTCTAAGTTGGTCCGGCGAGGATGAGTGTTGAGTGACTGTACTCGGGGTTGAAACCCTAGTTTTAAGGTTTAGGTAGTCGACTGATGTGTGGATCAGTCAACTGGTAAATGTCACAGAAAGATCGATCGATTGATTTTATGATCAGTCGACTGGTATCGGCTGGAATTCGAACATTGGGCTGCAACGTTCGAATTTGGGTGGACCAGTCGACTGGTGTTATCACCAGTCGACTGGTAATCGTTGGATCAGCAACGAGCTCTATTCAAGAGAGCTCGGTTTGGCTGGACAAAGGTTGATGAAATAAACTTGGGTAAAGCTTATTAGTAGTCTACAAGTGCTCAGGTTTGGTTGCAAGGTTGTGGCGAGGTTTCTCCACCCACAAGGAGCTACACGAGCTAGCCGGAGGCTTTTTGAGGAGTCAACTATTGACAGATCAGGATCGTTCACCTTACGAACAGCCGTGGAGTAGGAGCCTAATCTCCGAACCACTTAAATCGGTTTGTCTCTTCTAGTTGTTAGTTTTAGTTATTTGTTATTCCGCTTATGCACTAACAACGTATAGGAAGAGAACCGCGAAATAAGTGGGTGATCAGTTCTCTTCCAACACGTGTTAGTTGCGCAAGCGGAATAATATAAACTAAAACCATCAACTAGAAGAGACGAACCATTTAACGTGGTTCGGAGATAAGACTTTTACTCGACGACAATCCGTAACGCGGACGATCCTGTAGGACCGGTGCCGTCGATAGAGGGGATGAATATCGACCTTAAAAAAATCCTTTCGCGGAAACTCGTAAACTTAAGAGTAATCGTTCTGGATAGAGCATTAGTAGCACAGCGGAAAATAGAATAGAAAGAATAAAAGACAACACAGCGCACGCGGGATTTTACTTGGTTCCCGACCCCCCAGGGTCAGTACATCCAAGGCCTAAGCACGGGAACGCCTGCCCACTAATGGTCTCCTTTTCCGACTTTCCGGAGGCGGAGAAACCCGTCTTACAGTGCAGATATTACACTCAAAAATATATGAAAAATAAGTGTTGAAAGTCAATCAATCCAACTGAAAAGAATCGAAGCCTTGGCCAATCTGGATCTCCGAAGTGCCGCACACTTCCTCCCGGAGCCTCCTTGGTTGCATAGCTTCGTCGTTAGCGTGTTTCTTCTATTTGGAGTGCTCAAAATGATTCTGGAAGTTGTGTTCTGAGCCTTGGGGTCGAAGCTGGGAGCCTGTGATCATCGGGGCGCCTCAATGGGCTTGGTCAAACTTTATCTCCGCGCCGAACTTGCCGCAGCAGATAAGGCCTCTGGCCAGGGCACCCTGGACCTCCCAGGCGCCTCAATGAACCCAGTCAAAGCTTATCTCTGCTTCAAACTAGCAGCAGCAAATACAACTTTGAACCAGGGCGCCTGTATCGATGGGGGCACCTGAATGAAGCCCTAATTTTCCTCCTTTGATTGAGGCGCCTCCTTCAATGGGGGCGCCTGAATGAAGGCCTTCTAACCGTGTTGTGTGTTGTTCGCCTGCTTTGTCTTCCATTTTAGGTACCTGCAAGATATATAAATACAAAACAAATATGCACACAATCTTAACCTTAAGGACTTGGTTCTAACTTTGGATTTCCACGAAACCCTAGGTCGAACTGACGCAAGTTCCCACCCCTGGGAAATGATACTTTTAAAAATTCTTCTTATCTTGAAAAACATTATACTATGTTCTATTAATGCTTTTTGCTACTTGTTTATAATTGTTTTTAACTTAACTTTTGTACTGGATTGCTGATAAGTGTTATTTTATTGATCATTTTTTATTCTTAAATCTATGTTTGACCCATATTTCACATGCTTAATATTGAATTCAGCATAGGTTTCATGAATCTATTCTATTTTGGGCTTTATTGTAAATCTTGATACATTGGAATTATTTTGCCACTAAATTATTGATCTACTTTTGTAGGCTTGGAAGGATCATGGACCTGGGCCATGCTGGGTCAGACTTGAGTCGAAGTAGACCCGGATCGAGTGATCAAGCATCGACTAATATGGGTCGCCTGATTCAAAAACGGTTAGATCTGAGCCATCGGTCAACTTCTGGTCAATCCGAGTTCAAGATAGAGTCAATCGTGACCATAGATCAAGATATGGAAATTTTAGCCAAATCAGAAGTAATCTGACCGTTGGATCAAGCTCAAGATGTTCTAGACCATCCATTCAAGAAAAGGGTAGATCTGGACCATCTGCCACTGATCTGGTGAATCCGAGCTAGGGTTAAGGTTAATCAAGCACTTGGATCAAGATCTGAAGGTTTCATCCAAATCAGAGATCATTCAACCGTTGGATCAAAATCAGAGGGATCTAGATCGTCCATTCAAAGATCAGGTTGATCTGAGTCATCCGTTGTAAATCTGGAGGATCTGAGCTACTAGGAGGCAGATCCTGACCCTTGATCAACATTATCAAATTTTGGTTCAGATCGGATGAGATCCAACCGTTGGATGGAGTTAGGAGAATCTGGGCCGTCCATTGCTGAGTATTTAAACTCAAATCCTCCCCAAGTCGCAGGGTCGCGTCTTCTTCGCCGCAGCTCATCTCCTTCAATTGTTCTTCGTTTTCTTCAGCAATTTTCTTCATCTGAGGGTGTGACCACATCTGTAATACCCAGTACTTTTCATATATATTAATAGAAATTTTACTGAAATTTTTCTAGTATTTTTAGAAATTAAATAGGAGGAGAAAAGGAAGAAATTTTAGACTGGGAAGTTGGCTGTTCAGGGTATCAGTCGACTGCTATCGTGGCAGTCGACTGGTGCCGCGGGAGAGAAAAAAAAAAGGAAAAGAGTTAAGTGGTCGTGGAGAGATTTGATCCCGCGATCTCTCCGATTCACAGCTAAAGCAGAAACCAGCTGGGCTAGGGTATCAAGCACAGAAAAGGAAGGAGAGAAATAATGTTGTAGTGTAGTTAAGCCTTTTCATTAAAAGGTATATTAAGCCGCTTAAGTCGCGTTGGAAACGGGAGGCTAGGGTTGGAGCCGGCGCGTGAACGGAGAGAGGCGAGGAGAAGAGGCGAAATTCAAGGGTTCTTCTTCTTCTTCTTCTCTTCACCTTCCCCTTGAGTAGAGAAGACCTAGGGATTGCTTCCTAGGGCTAAAGGTGGAAGTTTTTTACAAGGAGGAGGAAAAAGGATTTCAGTAGGGAGTTTTTCTCCCTGTTTTTGTGAGTTTCCTTCAAGACCGAGGTAAGTAAATCGCTCACCTGCAATAGGAATAGTTTCGTTTCGAAATTCTCATTGTAGAACCCTAGTTTTCGAAAAATAGAAGCATGGTTGAGAGAATTTTGCTATTATATGTTTTAGCTATTGAAGTTGTATGCTTTAGCATGTTAGGAATTCAATTTGTTTGTATTGAATGTAAGTAGGCCAAGCATGATGAGTTTTTATACTTTCGAAAGGACCTAAAAGTGAATTTGAGTTAAGGAGCACACAAGATGCTCCATGGAAAGTTAAAGTGAGAAAAGTAAAGGCTTTTAGCATGCAAACATATGCAAAAATAAGTAAAGTGATAAGTTTAAGTATGGTAAGTAAGAAAAGTATTTTACTTTGAAAAGAGACATGTACCGGGCAAATGTAAGGCCCATAGAAAGTTAGAAAGTAAAGTTCTAATATGGGAGCGGTGGCTAGCTACCTCGCAACTTATTAGAAAAGCGCGCATTGGTACATTGATACCATGGTACAATGTCAAGGCCTAAGAGAAAGTTGATTATGATATTTTCAAGTATATAAGTATATGAAGTGTTTTCCTTTTTAGTAAGTGTTGTAGTTCATGTGTACTTTGATACATTGCAAGCATGATAAAGTAATTCAAGTTGTAAGCGTGTTAGTTGTAAGTTTCTAAAGCAAGTAAAGTTTTTAAAGCATTCCTTGAAATGAGCATGTTTAGTATCGATATGTGATTTTTGTGAGTAGGGATTTACTTACTAAGCATTGTGCTTACTAGTTGCATTTTCCTTCTATTGCAGACAAAGGAAAAGAAAAGGTGTAAGTTGGGAGGCGACAGGACTTGCATTGGTGCTCAGTGGCGGTGGAACCGTGGAAGAGTGTTTGGGTTGAGTATTAGTAAAGTTAAATGTTTAGAAACATATAGTTTCATGTCTTAGTCGTGTTGAGTATGAATAACCTATTTTATTTCCTATTAGTAAAGTTAAATGTTTAGAAACATATAGTTTCATGTCTTAGTCGTGTTGAGTATGAATAACCTATTTTAATTCCGCATGAAGTCAAGAGTTGGTACAAACTTTAGCCTAAAGTTATATAATTTTCATAACTTGCTAAATCCCGCAAAAGTTCTAATTTCAAGTTTATGGATTCGTTTTGATTGGCTAAATTGTTTAGAAAACTAGTATAGAGTATAGAAATGGTGTCATGATTTTGTATGGCTCGAAAGTGTAGGTTTGGTGGAGTTTTGAAACAAGGCTTCGAATCTGAAAATCAGGTTTTCAGACTTACCAGTCGACTGGTACAGTACCAGTCGACTGCCCCATCGAACAGTAGCTTCTGTTCGATGCACCAGTTGACTGCCAAGAGGCCAGTCGACTGGTGCCGCGCCCAGAAATTTGCTGTGGCCGATACCAGTCGACTGGCTATATAGCAGTCGACTGGTATCATTAAAGAGAAGTTGTGTAGAGCAGCTGGTTAGTGCTTTAGTGTTACAACTAAGAGGTCTAGGGGTCAAATCCTGGCAAAGCAAATAAAATGAAAGTTGTTTTGTTTTTTTTGAAAAAAAAGAGAAGGAAGAAAAAAAAATTAGAGCAAGTTAAAGGAAGTCAAGTAGTAGTAACTTAAAGCTTAGTTAATTAAGTAACGATCCGTCTAAGGTAGAGAAGGCGGGTCGTCACAGAGTGGTATCAGAGCAAAGTTCCATCCTTCCGCCACACTGACATCAAGCATCAATCCTGCCGCCTGCCAAGTAAGAAGTTCATATGTTATAGTTTTGCATGCTTTTCATTATTGACTGCTAGTATCAGTATGTGCATGATGAAGAAGTTCATATGTTGTAGTTTTGTATACTTTTCATTATTGACTGCTAGTATCAGAAAGTGAAAGATGATAAGGAAGTATGTTAGTATTATTATATACTAATATGTGCATAGAGATAGTGAAGTAAGTTAGTAAGAGATAATGAGCATTTATTTCTTATTTATTTTCTGTACACCATAGAGCAAGAGAGATGGCAAGAGGACGTCCCAGATTGTCCGCAACGAGGAGCAAGCTCCTAGAGAACAGGAGTCAACTGAGTCAGTACCACCCACAGATCTTCAAGGAGTGGTGGCCCAGCTTCAGAGGCAACTTGCTGAGCAGCAGCAAGTCATTGCTGCCTTGATGGCAATCAGCAAGCCACCCCTGTTGCCACGCCAGTGGCGCCAGTGGCACAAGTAGTGACACCAGCGGTGACAGAGACTCCCCCAGTACCTCTGACAAGAGAAGTGAGACAGGAAGCATATCTGATCCAGTGGCAGAGACTGAAGCCCGAGAATTTTTCTGGCACAAGTGAACCATGGGATGCTCAGGCATGGTTCAAAACGGTGGAAAGTATAATGGAGTTACTGGACTGGCCCGAGGTGGAGAAGATAAAGTGCACATCCTTCTGCCTTACTGGAGATGCTAGGATGTGGTGGGAAAGAGTGAAAGCTAAGAGGAATGTGAATCAGATGACCTGGGCTGACTTTGAAGCAGAATTTCTGGAAGAGTACTTTCACATGAAAGTGACAAACAAGCACTATGATGAATTTACTGAGTTCCGTCAAGGAGATCTGACTGTAGATGAAGCAGTGAAGAAATTCAATCGACTAGCTCGCTTGTGCCCAGAGCTAGTTAGTACTGAGAAGGAGAGAGTTAGGCTGATGCTCAAGATGCTGAGGCCCCAGATAGCTTTGAACGTGGCCGGCAGTGGTAACAGACCACAAACTTCAGAGGAGTTAGTAAGTAGTGCTTTGATCACTGAGCACTACTTAAACAGTATAAGGGTCACACGTGCGCAACAACAACAGACCTCAGCTCAGAAGTCCCAAGGGAGTACACAGAATCAACAGAACTGGAAAGGGAATTCAAGCAAGAGAAAGCAGGGGGACCAGAAGACTTCTGAGGGAAATAAAGGAGGCACCTCAAGCAAGCAGTCTAAGTATCCTCCTTGCCCAAAGTGTGGAAAGACACATCCTGGAGCGTGTCGTCAGGGCATGAGTGGATGCCATATATGTGGAGCAGAGGGACACATGATGAAGGCTTGCCCTAACAAGTCAAGTGTTGGAGCTTGCTATATATGTGGAGTAGTAGGGCACATGGCCAAGGCTTGTCCTAAAGCAAAGCAACCTCCACCACAGTTTCTTCAGTACGGAGGTGGACCTGCTCAGCTGCACCAGATGCAGCCAGTTATGGAGGGACCTTATTACAGCCAGATGAGGATGGAAGCCCCACTAGCCACAACCAATGCCAGGATTTTCTCCATTAGCAAGGAAGATGTGGCAAATGCTCCTACTGTGGTCATAGGTCGAATACTCATCTCATCTCAGTATGCTATTGTGTTATTCGATACTGGGGCAACCCATTCTTTTGTATCTATACTATTCTCTAAAAAGCTAGGGATCCCACCAGAGAGTTTAAATCCGAAGTTTCTAATAACTCTACCATAAGGAGAAGTTATGGCCTCTACTCAGAGGCTAAGGGCGGTACCAATCTGGATTTCCAACCGAGAGCTCTACAGTGACTTGGTAGTCCTTGAGATGAAGAATTACGATGTCATTCTAGGGATGGACTTCTTGAGCAAGTACAATGCTTCTATAGACTGCCGCAAGAGAAAAGTCAAGTTCACACCAGAAGCAGAACCTTCATTTGAGTTTATTGGAGACCCAAGGAGAAAGACAAAGAGGTTCCTATCTACCTTGCAAGCTCAGAGAATGTTAGAGAAGGGGTGCTCTGGTTTTCTAGCTCATATAGTGGATGCAAGTCAAGGAGAAGGATTGAAGAGAGAAGAAGTGAGGGTAGTCTGTGACTATCCTGAAGTGTTTCCTGAAGAGTTACCAGGACTCCCTCCCAATCGGGAAATTGAGTTTGAAATTGAGTTGGCCCCAGGAACCAACCCAATTTCGAAAGCACCTTATCGCATGGCGCCAGCAGAACTGAAAGAATTGCAAGAACAATTGCAAGAGCTGCTTGACAGGGTTTCATCCGCCCTAGTCATTCACCTTGGGGAGCTCCTGTACTGTTCGTCAAGAAGAAAGATGGATCTATGCGAATGTGCATAGATTATCGAGCTTTGAATAAAGTAACCATCAAGAACAGATATCCTTTGCCAAGGATCGATGATTTGTTTGATCAGCTGAAGGGAGCTACAGTGTTCTCCAAGATAGATCTGCGATCAGGTTACCATCAGCTCAGAGTGAAGGAGAGTGATGTGCCAAGGACTGCTTTCAGTACAAGATATGGGCACTATGAGTTTGTGGTTATGCCCTTTGGAGTGACAAACGCCCCTGCGACGTTTATGGATCTAATGAATAGAGTATTCAAGGATTTTCTGGACAAGTTCGTTATTGTCTTCATTGATGATATCCTAGTGTATTCAAAGACTCAGAAAGAACATGAAGAACACCTGAAGATAGTGTTGCAAACCTTACACCAAAAGGAGTTGTACGCCAAATTCTCAAAGTGTGAGTTTTGGCTTGATCAGGTGGCCTTCCTAGGCCACATTATTTCCAAGGAAGGTATTATGGTAGACCCAGCCAAGATTGAAGCAGTTAGTAACTGGAGTCAACCAAAGAATGCTAGTGAGATCAGAAGTTTTCTGGGTTTGGCAGGGTACTACAGAAGGTTTGTGGAGGACTTTTCAAAGATAGCTTCACCACTTACAGCCCTTACCAGAAAGAATAAGAAGTATGAGTGGACTGAAGACTGTGAGCAGAGTTTTCTTGAGTTGAAGAAGAGACTGACAAGCGCTCCTATTCTTACAGTACCCGAAGGTGATAAGAGCTTTGATATATACAGTGATGCATCAAAGCTAGGACTTGGAGCAGTCCTTATGCAAGAAGGTAGAGTCATAGCTTATGCTTCCAGGCAACTCAAGGACTATGAAAAGAATTACCCCACTCATGATCTGGAGTTGGCAGCTGTAGTCTTTGCTCTAAAGATATGGAGGCATTACTTGTATGGAGTGCAGTGTAAGATTTATACAGATCACCAGAGTCTGAAATATTTCTTCACTCAGAAAGACCTCAATATGAGACAGCGAAGGTGGCTCGAGTTAGTGAAGGACTATGACTGTGAGATTCTTTACCACCCTGGTAAGGCAAATAGAGTAGCAGATGCACTGAGTAGAAAGACTTGTGCCACTTTGATGTCCTTATCATCATTGGCACCACCATTACAGAAGGAGATAGTAGAGTATGGAGTGGAGATTATTGATGGACAGCTAGCCCTATTGACACTAGAGTCAACTTTGCTTGAAGAGATACAGAAAGAGCAAGTTGAGGATTCTGATATCCAGAGGATCAAGCAGGAGATGCAAGAAGGAGAGAGTAAGGAGTTTAGAGTATCTGACAGTGGGATACTCTACTATGGTGACCGTTTATGTGTCCCCAATCATGAAGAGATGAGAAAGAAGATTCTTGAAGAAGCCCATGGAACTCCCTACTCAATGCATCCTGGTTCCACTAAGATGTACCAGGATTTGAAAAGAGGATTTTGGTGGTCAGGGATGAAGAGAGACATAGCTAAGTATGTCAGCACCTGCCTGACATGTCAGAGAGTTAAAGCAGAACACCAGAGACCAGGAGGTGTCCTACAGCCCATTCAGATTCTAGAGTGGAAATGGGAAGACATAGCCATGGATTTCATAGTTGGATTACCAAAGACAACTAATGGCTATGATGCTATTTGGGTGATAGTAGACAGATTGACCAAGTCTGCCCACTTTTTGGCAATCAGAGTGTCTTACTCAATTGAAAAGTTAGCTCAATTATATGTGCAGGAAGTGATCCGACTACACAGAGTCCCGAAGACCATTATCTCTGATAGGGATGGTCGTTTCACTTCACACTTTTGGGAGTGCGTACAGACAGCGTTAGGCACCAAACTGAAATTTAGCACAGCTTTCCATCCCCAGACGGATGGACAGACAGAGAGAGTGAATCAGGTTCTAGAAGATATGCTCAGAGCTTGTGCATTGGACTTCAAGGGCAGTTGGTGCAAGTATTTATGTTTAGCTGAGTTTGCCTACAACAACAGTTACCAAGCCACTATTGGTATGGCACCCTATGAAGCTCTTTATGGTAGGAAGTGCAGATCTCCCCTCTGTTGGTATGAAGGTAGTGAGAAGAAAGAAATGGGGTCACAGACTGATCTCATAGATGATACCACAGAAGCTATAAGGAATATCCGCCAGAGGATAGAGACTGCTCAGAGTAGACAGAAGAGCTACGCCGATGTATGCCGTAGGCCGTTAGAGTTTGAAGTTGGGGATACAGTTTTCCTCAAAGTAGCTCCTATGAAGGGTGTGATGAGATTTGGCAAGAAAGGCAAGCTAAGTCCTCGATACGTAGGACCCTACCCAGTGACAAAAAGAGTTGGCAAAGTAGCTTATGAGTTGGAGCTACCCTCAGAAATGTCAGCAATACACAATGTGTTCCATGTCTCAATGCTAAAGAAGCATATCCCAGATGCCAACCAAGTGATTGAGCCACAGATGGTACAAGTGCATGAAGATCTCAGTTATGAAAGTCGACCTATTCAGATAATAGATCGAGCAGTTAAGAGGCTGAGAAATAAAGAGGTACCATTAGTGAAAGTGTTATGGCTGAATCAGAAGCATGAAGAGGCAACTTGGGAAGCAGAAGATAGCATGAGGCAAAAGTATCCGGAGCTGTTCTAAGTTCGAGGACGAACTTTTTATAAGGTAGGGAGGATTGTAATACCCAGTACTTTTCATATATATTAATAGGAATTTTACTGAAATTTTTCTAGTATTTTTAGAAATTAAATAGGAGGAGAAAAGGAAGAAATTTTAGGTTGGGAAGTTGACTGTTCAGGGTATCAGTCGACTGCTATCGTGGCAGTCGACTGGTGCCGCGGGAGAGAAAAAAAAAGGAAAAGAGTTAAGTGGTCGTGGAGAGATTTGATCCCGCGATCTCTCCGATTCACGGCTAAAGCAGAAACCAGCTGGGCTAGGGTATCAAGCACAGAAAAGGAAGGAGAGACATAATGTTGTAGTGTAGTTAAGCCTTTTCATTAAAAGGTATATTAAGCCGCTTAAGTCGCGTTGGAAAGGGGAGGCTAGGGTTGGAGCCGCGCGCGTGAGAGAGGCGAGGAGAAGAGGCGAAATTCAAGGGTTCTTCTTCTTCTTCTTCTCCTTCACCTTCCCCCTTGAGTAGAGAAGACCTAGGATTGCTTCCTAGGGCTAAAGGTGGAAGTTTTTTTACAAGGAGGAAGAAAAAGGATTTCAGTAGGGAGTTTTTCTCCCTGTTTTTGTGAGTTTCCTTCAAGACCAAGGTAAGTAAATCGCTCACCTGCAATAGGAGTAGTTTCGTTTCGAAATTCTCATTGTAGAACCCTAGTTTTCGAAAAATAGAAGCATGGTTGAGAGAATTTTGCTATTCTATGTTTTAGCTATTGAAGTTGTATGCTTTAGCATGTTAGGAATTCAATTTGTTTGTATTGAATGTAAGTAGGCCAAGCATGATGAGTTTTTATACTTTCGAAAGGACCTAAAAGTGAATTTGAGTTAAGGAGCACACAAGATGCTCCATGGAAAGTTAAAGTGAGAAAAGTAAAGGCTTTTAGCATGCAAACATATGCAAAAATAAGTAAAGTGATAAGTTTAAGTATGGTAAGTAAGAAAAGTATTTTACTTTGAGAAAGAGACATGTACCGGGCAAATGTAAGGCCCATAGAAAGTTAGAAAGTAAAGTTCTAATATGGAGCGGTGGCTAGCTACCTCGCAACTTATTAGAAAAGCGCGCATTGGTACATTGATACCATGGTACAATGTCAAGGCCTAAGAGAAAGTTGATTATGATATTTTCAAGTATATAAGTATATGAAGTGTTTTCCTTTTTAGTAAGTGTTGTAGTTCATGTGTACTTTGATACATTGCAAGCATGATAAAGTAATTCAAGTTGTAAGCGTGTTAGTTGTAAGTTTCTAAAGCAAGTAAAGTTTTTAAAGCATTCCTTGAAATGAGCATGTTTAATATCGATATGTGATTTTTGTGAGTAGGGATTTACTTACTAAGCATTGTGCTTACTAGTTGCATTTTCCTTCTATTGCAGACAAAGGAAAAGAAAAGGTGTAAGTTGGGAGGCGACAGGACTTGCATTGGTGCTCAGTGGCGGTGGAACCGTGGAAGAGTGTTTGGGTTGAGTATTAGTAAAGTTAAATGTTTAGAAACATATAGTTTCATGTCTTAGTCGTGTTGAGTATGAATAACCTATTTTAATTCCGCATGAAGTCAAGAGTTGGTACAAACTTTAGCCTAAAGTTATATAAATTTTCATAACTTGCTAAATCCCGCAAAAGTTCTAATTTTAAGTTTATGAATTCGTTTTGATTGGCTAAATTGTTTAGAAAACTAGTATAGAGTATAGAAATGGTGTCATGATTTTGTATGGCTCGAAAGTGTAGGTTTGGTGGAGTTTTGAAACAAGGCTTCGAATCTGAAAATCAGGTTTTCAGACTTACCAGTCGACTGGTACAGTACCAGTCGACTGCCCCATCGAACAGTAGCTTCTGTTCGATGCACCAGTTGACTGCCAAGAGGCCAGTCGACTGGTGCCGCGCCCAGAAATTTGCTGTGGCCGATACCAGTCGACTGGCTATATAGCAGTCGACTGGTATCATTAAAGAGAAGTTGTGTAGAGCAGCTGGTTAGTGCTTTAGTGTTACAACTAAGAGGTCTAGGGGTCAAATCTTGGCAAAGCAAATAAAATGAAAGTTGTTTTGTTTTTTTTGAAAAAAAAAAAGAGAAGGAAGAAAAAAAAATTAGAGCAAGTTAAAGGAAGTCAAGTAATAGTAACTTAAAGCTTAGTTAATTAAGTAACGATCCGTCTAAGGTAGAGAAGGCGGGTCGTCACAACATCAATTCCAAGCTTAGATCAAGTTCTAGATCGTCGGGAAGATCTCTCCGTGAAGATTCCAGCTCCAATTTGCCCAAGAATAGAGCTGAGCGAGGTTTCATCAGTTCTGCCAATATATTGCCTTGGTATCGTTCGTGTGCCATTTCCATCCATCTGAGCTATTCGGAGGGTCCTCTGGAGTGCTTTGATCATCCCCAATCCATCGTCGCAGTCGAACACAGCGAGATTGAAGAGATCGATTGGGTTTTTCAGACTTGAGCAGAGTTTGAGTTGGATTGATTCGCAGAGACAGTTTTCCCAGCGATTTGTTGAGCTTACGGGTTCGAGGCTCACCCTTGTGTGACAGCAAGGAGATCTTGAGCTAAGAGAAGGGATTGATGATAGTTTTCTTAATGCATTTCTGTTGTTAGCTGTAATTTAGATTTCTGCAAGTTATTTCAGTTCTGAATTTTTGTATTAGCTACCTTAGTTTTCGTTTCTGAATAGTTTCTGCCTTAATTAGAGTTTCAATTCAGCACTCTTATTAGCTAGATTGTTTGTCTAATGAACAATTGAATTTAGCTCAGCTTGCTCCGCTTTGAATCATATCTGAATTTGGTATCAGTTTGCGCAGTAATTCTGTTTCTGCGTGCCAGCTTGATTTCTAGTTTTGCAGTTTATTTCGAATTCAATTCGTGTCTAGTTTTAATTCCTGGGATTAAAGACAACATTTAGTTAGCTAATGCATTTGATCTGAGTTTGTTTAGCATTCAGTTTCATTTCTGCATTTCTTTTCAGCTTAATTCTACGCATCAGCTTCAACTCTGCACATCAGCTTTCGTATCGGAATTGTGTATCAGGAACTCAGATTTTCTGAATTGTTTCGGCTTCCATTTGTTTTTCAATTCTGCAAGTTTATTAGATAGGTTGTTTGTTAGTGAGCAATTGCAAATTCATTTTAGTTTGCTTCGCATTTAGTCAATTCCTGCATATCAGCTTTGGGTTTTTTTCCTGCGTATCGCTTAGTTTTTCTGCGTATGACTTAGTTTTCTAAATTGATTCTGAACATTAGTTTTCCTCTGAACTTACATTGCAACTTGCTCTAATTACACTGCATTTGATATCAATTGATGCGTATCAGTTTGCCTTATTCACATTAGCTTTTCTTTCCCGCGTCCTAGTTTTCACAGTTAGCAAAGTTTGTATCATTTCTGCATTTCTTCAGCTCGTATCTGCATTTTTGATTTCAGCTCATCAGAGAGGTTGCTTGTTAGTGCACTATTGTACTTGATCCCAGCTTATTTTGTGTGTTTCTGTATTCGGTTGTTTCCGAATTTCATGTCTTCGGTTTCTGAATTTCATTCATTTAAATTCCTGCACACTACTTCAATGATAGCTTGCATTCATTTCTGAACTGCTTGGTTTCATTGGTACATATCAGTTTAGAGTTTCTGACTTTTGTATCAAGAGAACATTGGTTTGCTGAATCTTTCTTGAAAATCAGATTTGTGAACTTTACAACTTGCTTGCATTCGATTTGCATTAGTTAGAGTTAATTTTCTCATTGGTTGAGTCATAAATTGCAACTACCTAGCTTAAGTTCACTTAGTTAAATTTCCTTTCTTTTCGTTGTGTTTTCATTTTTAATTAAAACCAATCACAATTCTTACTTGAAACCCAAAAATATTTGACGACACATAAACTCGAGCCCGAATCAAACAATCTTAACTAGCCCTAGGAAAAATACGACCTGTGGCCCCTTTACTACGTTTTCATCTTTGCTAGCAAAAAGGGTTTCCATCTTTACAAATACCTAAATTTTGAGACCCACATTCGTGACAGCCTATACATTGGGGACCATCAATTGCCATAAATCAAATAAGGGAGATTATTGTTGCCAAAAGCACCAGATCGAACTTGATTTTGATAATGGAAAATGGTTCAAAGTTAAGTATACTTTTGAATCTAATGTGTTGTATTAAGTGTTCAGGAAAACCCTAGTGTAACTTGGCACGAAGTCTTGACCTGTAGGGTTGAGCACGAAGTCCTGGTCGAGGACTGGGTATGAAGTCCTGGCCCAGGGTTGGGTACCGAATACCTGACCGAGGGTTGGGCATGAAGACCTAGTTTGGAAGACTATGTACGAAGACCTGACCGAGAGTTGGGGATTGAAGTCCTGATCTAGAAGATAGGGCAAGAGTCTTAGCCGAGCAAGGGCAACAGATAGAAGTAGGGACTGGTCGAGATACAGACGTCTCAAGATTCGAAATCTTCGAAGGCCGAGCAAAAGTCCAATCGAAGGTGTCGGTTGGCAACAGGTAACTTTTCCAGAGTGGAGTATGTGAGGATGTGTTCCCCGAAAGGCGAAATTGTAGGCGTCGGTAAGACCTAGAGTTTCAGTTAAAATCCAACATCAGGATCATACAACACTGACTGTCGTACATGCATTTATTTTGCATATTATTTGTATTCGGACTAACTAGGGGTGTCAATTCGGGTGGGTCGGATCGGGTTCGGGTCGGGTTAGATTTTTTTTTAAAACTCCCAACCCGAACTCGAACCGAACCCAAATTCAACTCGAAATGCCCAAACTCGAACCTGAACCCGACCCGAATAATCCGAAAAAATCGATTCAAAATGACTTTTTGGGGGCAATTTTCCCTATAATTCTTCACTTTTATCTCAATATTTTATCATGATCATACTAATATTGATATTAATATACATAAAAACATATTAATTTTTAAATAAAATTTGATTTATCCCCAAAAAATCGACTAAACATTAACTTCGGGTCAGCCCGAACCCGACCCGAACCCAAAAATTTCCAACCCGAACCCGATTTTTTCGGGTCGATTCGGGTTGGGTTGTCGGATCGTGTTTATTTTTGACACCCCTAGGACTAACCCTGTGTTGCAGCTAAAGTATTTTGGGACTGACAACATCTGGGCCACCCGAGAGGACTCGAGTTTCGGGGAACATAAGCGCACGAGAGGTCTCGGGCACACCTATGCGAGTGACCTAGCCTAGGCGAGGCTGAGTTGGCGCGCGCTGGTTGGGGTTGGCACATCAGCAACACAGCCGCCCAGAGGCTCTTAGGCGCCTGAGAAGGATAAGATTTGCCCAGCCAGTGGATTAGGACGCGGTTGGATCGTAGCATTGGGGCACCTCTATAGGCACTCAGGTGCCCGTATGCCCCTTTATAATGGGTTTCAACCACACACTTCAGAATCAACTATTTACATTATTTGTGCTCAAGTGTGCTTTGTCTAAATAGTCCAGAATCGACGAAATGCTGCTCCGACAATGAAGTACTCCTTTTTTCATTTCCATTAAAAAGTTATCAGTATTCTTTCCTTTTTCTTGTACTTTACATTATAATTCTTGTACTTATTTGCACTATATAGAATTGTCCAAAGTAAACAGTCAAAGACTATGACCCTTGGAGTAGGAGCCATCATAGACTCCAAACCAAGTAAAAATAAACATGTTCGCGATTGTTTTTACGCTTATCTTTTTCCGTTGTGTAAACTTTTACTTAAATCTGAACTTTTCGAAATGCGATATTCGCCCCCCTTTATCGCTATCTACGATCTCACACTCCCGACTCTCTACACATGTGACCGTTCTTGTGATAACCTATGTGGTTTGCATGTTGATCCACGTGGATGTTTTCTTCTATCGATTATATAAGATATAAATAAAGATATGGTTTTATTCTTGCATGCAGAAGCCACTCTTCTCTCTTGAGTTATTCGACTTCTCTCTTGTGCACTCGTGAGCTCCATCTCCTAGTCTAATGCTGATTTGATCGTTAAAGGGGTTACGTCAGTTACATCGATGCCCACTGACTCATGTTGACTCGTAGGAGATTGAAGTTTAATTTATCGAAGGGTGGACTCAACTATAGCTTCAAAGAAGAATGAAGAGTAATGATTCGAGTACGTAGCGAGGACATCATCCTATAATTTAACACATAGCGGTCCGAGTACGTAGATGAAGACACCATCCTATAATTTAACACGTAGAGAAGGAAAAAATATATGATGAACCAGGTAACATCGTGTAAATATCCCGGGTTGATTTTGATGTGGTCAACTGAGTCAAGTTAGGTTCTGTTATGTTTGATGCTTTGTGTCAGGAACTTAAGAGTACAAGAAGTCGAGTGGAAGATGCGACGAGCGAGAAGGATGACACAAAAAGGGAGCCGATGGGCTCGGTGCATCTGAAAGACAAGGAGATGTGGAATAGTACATTGGCGGACGAGAAGGACGTGTGCAACGTCTGATGGACGAGAAGTCGGGGACGAAGCCTGCTAGAGGAGAAGGCGGAGTTGGGTTCGGGTGAACTCAACTCTGGACGATCGAAGCATCACCCAAGCGAATCGAGGAAGACATGGATAACTTTGATATTGACCATTCAGGGGGCTCGGATCACCCAGTAGTCGTTGCGCAGATCGTTGTGACGTAGATAAAATTTATCCACATCGAGACACCAAGATTCAATAGAGAAGCTTGAATTTGCCACGCCAACAAACAATCACTTTTGACTAAGAGGTTATAAATAGAGTCCCGAACCCAATTGTAAATGATAACATTTGTCGTACTTTCTGTACTTACTTTCAGAGTTTCGAATTATTATAAAAAGTTTCTCCACCTTCAACGAGTAAATTCTTAGTGAGCATTTATTTGCCTTGGATTACCGAACATTTATGTTATAGCCAATTAAAATTTCTGTCCCTTATTTTATTTCTTTATGTATTTATTTATTAATTAAGTGTTCGCTCGAGCTAAACAAATGTAAAAGAAACTACTAACTTTGATTGCAAGATTATTCACCTTCTTTAACCGCTGGCCTGGTCCTTCACATTATATTTAGGATGATTAATCTGATTCTACGGAAATTTTTTACCGATCGTTAGGATAAATAGAGAAATGCTCGTGATAGATAGCTCGTGACAGATAGCCAAGAAACTCAATATCCCATAGCCATGCGTTCCATTTGAAAGCAATTTTTTTTAAAAAATATATGATTGTTAATGATTCACGAAGATTACTTGACACTCTTTGATCGTATCCCAGTGGGATCAAAAATAATATTGATCGCCGAGGAAGAACATAAATTAAGCTGTCAAAAGACGTTTAATGCTATTTAGCATAATTTAATGTTTAATCTTTCCTTGGTTTATGAAAAAGTTTGCCACGAAGTAAATAATATTTAAAGTGGAATACAATAAATATTTAATGCTATTTAGCATAATTTTAAATATTCATTCTAAAAGCAGAAAGAACGTGTAACCACAGAAAGCTTAACGATACTTCCCACTCCATCGCCCCCTCGATACATCCGCCCTTCTCTCTTCTTCTGCTGCCGGCATTTCCTTCTCCATCGCCCCCTCGATCCATTCCATTCCCTTGCCCACCGAGATGTCGGCCTTCTCCGCTGTCAAGATCCTCTCCCCTTCTCTCTTAGCCGGCCGATCCGCCGCCGACAGACCCTCGTCTCCCTTCCTCGCCTTGCCCTTCGCTCCCGCTCTATCCCGCTCCGCGCTCAAGTCGACTCGCCTCCCTCGCCCTCCCCACGCCGTCTCCTCCGACGTCGTCAGCGGACAGAAGCCCCTCGCCTCCGATTCCTCTACCTCACGACATGTATGTGGTTTTTGAAAGAGTTTGGATCTCTCCTGCGATCTCTGCCGCATCAAGATTTCATCTTTATGTGGGTTTGATGTTTCTTTTTAAAACCTCGATTTCTGCAGGCGGAAGTGAGCCGCGAGGAAGCGCTGGTGCTTTACGAGGATATGGTGTTGGGGCGCGTGTTGGAGGACATGTGCGCGCAGATGTACTACCGGGGTAAGATGTTTGGTTTCGTCCACCTCTACAATGGCCAGGAGGCCGTGTCCACCGGCTTCATCAAGCTTCTGGAAGCCCGGGATAGCGTGGTCAGCACCTATAGAGACCACGTGCACGCGGTTAGCAAGGGCGTCCCTGCCCGTGCTGTTTTGGCGGAGCTCTTCGGCAAGACTACCGGCTGTTGCCGCGGGCAGGGCGGTTCGATGCACATGTTCTCGTCGACCCACAACCTCCTGGGTGGCTTCGCCTTCATTGGAGAAGGCATTCCGGTGGCAACTGGTGCCGCCTTCTCGTCAAAGTACCGCCATGAGGTTCTGAAGGAGTCTAACCCCAATGGTCTTGATGTTACTGTCGCCTTCTTTGGCGATGGGACATGCAATAACGGCCAGTTCTTTGAATGCCTTAACATGGCGCAGCTATGGAAGCTGCCCATTGTGTTTGTTGTGGAGAATAATCTGTGGGCAATAGGAATGTCACACATCAGAGCAACTTCTGATCCAGAGATCTGGAAGAAGGGCCCTGCATTTGGTATGCCTGGCCATCATGTCGATGGAATGGATGTATTGAAGGTGCGGGAGGTAGCCATGGAAGCAATAGCAAGGGCAAGAAGGGGCGATGGACCAACACTTGTCGAATGTGAGACCTACCGCTTTAGAGGTCATTCACTTGCTGATCCCGATGAGCTCCGAAAGCCTGGTAAGCTGGAAGTATTGATTCTCTGCGCTCCACTATTTACTGTCTTGTTCTTGTTTTTCATCATTTTGAACCTGCACAGCGTAGAAGATAATATTAGATTAATACCTCTGGTGGAACCAGGATTATCCTCTGATAGGGCATTAACAAATAGATAGTCCAGTAACATAACATATATAACTGAAAAGCGAACAAAAGGAAACTATATATAAAAAGGAAACTTAAAATATATCGATACAATACATGAATAACAAAACGGTGTTGATAAAGAAAAAAAGTTTGAGTAATCAATTTGTTTACATTTATTGATACGAAACATGAATCGGAATGAAGGGGAAGAAAAGTGTAACTAATGTGTATGTTATTAAATCACTCCAAAAGCATAATCATGGCTTAAATAGAAAGATGAAACTAGACTATGCCCATGGAGTTATCACACGAGCTTACAATTAGCTACAAGGCAACATGTTCTGATAACATTTGATAGATAATTTGATTCAATTGCTCCAAGGATGTTGGACACTTTGTTTAAACAAAATTAGTGGCTAAATTAAATTGAAACTTAAAGCATTTTGGTTTATCAATTTATTAATTTTTAGATCAATTTATTTTAATGTCAATTGTACTCCGAAGTTATTAATACTTCTATATCCACGAGCTTCTAAGGTACTCTCCACATTTGGTTCAAATGTCAATAAATAAGAAGCTTGTAGGTGGCAATTCATGCAACAATTCTGAATCACAACTTATGTTTATTAACCAACTTGGTTAATCGCAAAGAATAGGAGTTCACAAATTCAAAACTGTTATGAAAACTGCTTTAATTACAGGCGTTCAAATAATTAAAATGTGAATTGAACATGAAAAATACAAGAATTATAAAGATTCTTATTGAAGGGCAGATAATTATGAAGGAAACTATTTTACTTAGAAAAGAAAATGAAATTACTATTCAAATTGTGATGTGAATGTGAAAAATACAAGAACTATTATAAAGATTAATATCGAAGGATGAATATTGTTATTCTGAAGGCAAATATCTGACCTTGAAAAAGAAAAGAGAATTGATTTAGCAAAAGGAGAAAAACAGATTACTTGAATGAAAAGGGGTTAGGCGGTCGAGGCCAAGCCCCCATATATTGTGCAGCAGCAGAAAACGAAAAGGGGTGTAACCGTGTAAACATGGAAGATGAGGTAATACAAACCTAGGGCACATCCCCAACAGGATCCACCCTTGAACATAGGATAGTTTTTCTTCTAACAAAATAAAATAATATGAAACAAGATCTTAATTTGGAGTCATGAATCATCTTTCTGGCGGAAGGTATACTAAAAAAACTGCATTAGGATAGATATTGTTTGTTATTGCTGACTAAATATTAAGTAAAAAGGGTCTGTACCTTTAGCAAAACATTTCTTTACTCTTTGAGCTAAAAAAAATCCGTTAATAGGTTGGTAATGGTCATGGTTTCTAATGAATTTCCCGAATAGCATTTGGCTATTCACTGTCTCTATGCTTCCTGCCCTTTTCTACTTCTTTCTTATCTACTACTCATCAGTGTAATTTGCTTAAATTTCAGTTTGCTTCAGCACTACATTATATTGTTTCTGTATCATTTTGCCCTTGTTATCCTTCTAATTGTATTGCGACGTGAGTATGAATTGTTCTTGAACATTTTGTGTTTATGTCATTTATTCATGATGTTTGGGATATGATTCTGTTCTATTCTAATCCTGCACTACCATGATACACATCTGTCATGTTACCATACAAATTCAAGGACAAGAATGTCAGCCATAGTGTCTTCTAAATTTCTTATGATTATCAACTGAAAAAGTTTTATGATTATTTGTCCTATAGGTTTGTAGGTGTTCTAGTAATTATATATACAATTTTCTACTCTTCCTATATGAACACTAAGCTATCCTTTGTTTTGGTTTGATTTTACAAAATACCTTTTCCAAAATAG
>JAGFNQ010003348.1:159750-203641 GCA_024364735.1 Boesenbergia rotunda | reverse complement strand
ACTGCTAGTATCAGTATGTGCATGATGAAGAAGTTCATATGTTGTAGTTTTGTATACTTTTAATTATTGACTGCTAGTGTCAGAAAGTGAAAGATGATAAGGAAGGTATGTTAGATTATTATATACGAATATGTGCAGAGAGATAGTGAAGTAAGTTAGTAAGAGATAATGAGCATTTATTTCTTATTTATTTTCTGTACACCATAGAGCAAGAGAGATGGCAAGAGGACGTCCCAGGATTGTCCGCAACGAGGAGCAAGCTCCTAGAGAACAGGAGTCAACTGAGTCAGTACCACCCACAGATCTTCAAGGAGTGGTGGCCCAACTTCAGAGGCAACTTGCTGAGCAGCAGCAAGTCATTGCTGCCTTGATGGCTAATCAGCAAGCCACCCCTGTTGCCATGCCAGTGGCACCAGTGGCACAAGTAGTGACACCAGCGGTGACAGAGACTCCCCCAGTACCTCTGACAAGAGAAGTGAGACAGGAAGCATATCTGATCCAGTGGCAGAGACTGAAGCCCGAGAATTTTTCTGGCACAAGTGAACCATGGGATGCTCAGGCATGGTTCAAAACGGTGGAAAGTATAATGGAGTTACTGGACTGGCCCGAGGTAGAGAAGATAAAGTGCACATCCTTCTGCCTTACTGGAGATGCTAGGATGTGGTGGGAAAGAGTGAAAGCTAAGAGGAATGTGAATCAGATGACCTGGGCTGACTTTGAAGCAGAATTTCTGGAAGAGTACTTTCACATGAAAGTGACAAACAAGCACTATGATGAATTTACTGAGTTCCGTCAAGGAGATCTGACTGTAGATGAAGCAGTGAAGAAATTCAATCGACTAGCTCGCTTGTGCCCAGAGCTAGTTAGTACTGAGAAGGAGAGAGTTAGGCTGATGCTCAAGATGCTGAGGCCCCAGATAGCTTTGAACGTGGCCGGCGTGGTAACAGACCACAAACTTCAGAGGAGTTAGTAAGTAGTGCTTTGATCACTGAGCACTACTTAAACAGTATAAGGGTTACACGTGCGCAACAACAACAGACCTCAGCTCAGAAGTCCCAAGGGAGTACACAGAATCAACAGAATTGGAAAGGGAATTCAAGTAAGAGAAAGCAGGGGGACCAGAAGACTTCTGAGGGAAATAAAGGAGGCACCTCAAGCAAGCAGCCTAAGTATCCTCCTTGCCCAAAGTGTGGAAAGACACATCCTGGAGCGTGTCGTCAGGGCATGAGTGGATGCCATATATGTGGAGCAGAGGGACACATGATGAAGGCTTGCCCTAACAAGTCAAGTGTTGGAGCTTGCTACATATGTGGAGTAGTAGGGCACATGGCCAAGGCTTGTCCTAAAGCAAAGCAACCTCCACCACAGTTTCTTCAATACGGAGGTGGACCTGCTCAGCTGCACCAGATGCAGCCAGTTATGGAGGGACCTTATTACAGCCAGATGAGGATGGAAGCCCCACCAGCCACAACCAATGCCAGGATTTTCTCCATTAGCAAGGAAGATGTGGCAAATGCTCCTACTGTGGTCACAGGTCGAATACTCATCTCATCTCAGTATGCTATTGTGTTATTCGATACTGGGCAACCCATTCTTTTGTATCTATACTATTCTCTAAAAAGCTAGGGATCCCACCAGAGAGTTTAAATCCGGAGTTTCTAATAACTCTACCATCAGGAGAAGTTATGGCCTCTACTCAGAGGCTAAGGGCAGTACCAATCTGGATTTTCAACCGAGAGCTCTACAGTGACTTGGTAGTCCTTGAGATGAAGGATTACGATGTCATTCTAGGAATGGACTTCTTGAGCAAGTACAATGCTTCTATAGACTGCCGCAAGAGAAAAGTCAAGTTCACACCAGAAGCAGAACCTTCATTTGAGTTTATTGGAGACCCAAGGAGAAAGACAAAGAGGTTCCTATCTACCTTGCAAGCTCAGAGAATGTTAGAGAAGGGGTGCTCTGGTTTTCTAGCTCATATAGTGGATGCAAGTCAAGGAGAAGGATTGAAGAGAGAAGAAGTGAGGGTAGTCTGTGACTATCCTGACGTGTTTCCTGAAGAGTTACTAGGACTCCCTCCCAATCGGGAAATTGAGTTTGAAATTGAGTTGGCCCCAGGAACCAACCCAATTTCGAAAGCACCTTATCGCATGGCGCCAGCAGAACTGAAAGAATTGCAAGAACAATTGCAAGAGCTGCTTGACAAGGGTTTCATCCGCCCTAGTCATTCACCTTGGGGAGCTCCTGTACTGTTCGTCAAGAAGAAAGATGGATCTATGCGAATGTGCATAGATTATCGAGCTTTGAATAAAGTAACCATCAAGAACAGATATCCTTTGCCAAGGATCGATGATTTGTTTGATCAGCTGAAGGGAGCTACAGTGTTCTCCAAGATAGATCTGCGATCAGGTTACCATCAGCTCAGAGTGAAGGAGAGTGATGTGCCAAGGACTGCTTTCAGTACAAGATATGGGCACTATGAGTTTGTGGTTATGCCCTTTGGAGTGACGAACGCCCCTGCGACGTTTATGGATCTAATGAATAGAGTATTCAAGGATTTTCTGGACAAGTTCGTCATTGTCTTCATTGATGATATCCTAGTGTATTCAAAGACTCAGAAAGAACATGAAGAACACCTGAAGATAGTGTTGCAAACCTTACAACCAAAGGAGTTGTACGCCAAATTCTCAAAGTGTGAGTTTTGGCTTGATCAGGTGGCCTTCCTAGGCCACATTATTTCCAAGGAAGGTATTATGGTAGACCCAGCCAAGATTGAAGCAGTTAGTAACTGGAGTCAACCAAAGAATGCAAGTGAGATCAGAAGTTTTTTGGGTTTGGCAGGGTACTACAGAAGGTTTGTGGAGGACTTTTCAAGAATAGCTTCACCACTTACAGCCCTTACCAGAAAGAATAAGAAGTATGAGTGGACTGAAGACTGTGAGCAGAGTTTTCTTGAGTTGAAGAAGAGACTGACAAGCGCTCCTATTCTTACAGTACCCGAAGGTGATAAGAGCTTTGATATATACAGTGATGCATCAAAGCTAGGACTTGGAGCAGTCCTTATGCAAGAAGGTAGAGTCATAGCTTATGCTTCCAGGCAACTCAAGGACTATGAAAAGAATTACCCCACTCATGATCTGGAGTTGGCAGCTGTAGTCTTTGCTCTAAAGATATGGAGGCATTACTTGTATGGAGTGCAGTGTACGATTTATACAGATCACCAGAGTCTGAAATATTTCTTCACTCAGAAAGACCTCAATATGAGATAGCGAAGGTGGCTCGAGTTAGTGAAGGACTATGACTGTGAGATTCTTTACCACCCTGGTAAGGCAAATAGAGTAGCAGATGCACTGAGTAGAAAGACTTGTGCCACTTTGATGTCCTTATCATCATTGGCACCACCATTACAGAAGGAGATAGTAGAGTATGGAGTGGAGATTATTGATGGACAGCTAGCCCTATTGACACTAGAGTCAACTTTGCTTGAAGAGATACAGAAAGAGCAAGTTGAGGATTCTGATATCCAAAGGATCAAGCAGGAGATGCAAGAAGGAGAGAGTAAGGAGTTTAGAGTATCTGACAGTGGGATACTCTACTATGGTGACCGTTTATGTGTCCCCAATCATGAAGAGCTGAGAAAGAAGATTCTTGAAGAAGCCCATGGAACTCCCTACTCAATGCATCCTGGTTCCACTAAGATGTACCAGGATTTGAAAGGAAGATTTTGGTGGTCAGGGATGAACAGAGACATAGCTAAGTATGTCAGCACCTGCCTGACATGTCAGAGAGTTAAAGCAGAACACCAGAGACCAGGAGGTGTTCTACAGCCCATTCAGATTCCAGAGTGGAAATGGGAAGACATAGCCATGGATTTCATAGTTGGTTTACCAAAGACAACTAATGGCTATGATGCTATTTGGGTGATAGTAGACAGATTGACCAAGTCTGCCCACTTTTTGGCAATCAGAGTGTCTTACTCAATTGAAAAGTTAGCTCAATTATACGTGCAGGAAGTGATCCGACTACACGGAGTCTCGAAGACCATTATCTCTGATAGGGATGGTCGTTTCACTTCACACTTTTGGGAGTGCGTACAGACAGCGTTAGGCACCAAACTGAAATTCAGCACAGCTTTCCATCCCCAGACTGATGGACAGACAGAGAGAGTGAATCAGGTTCTAGAAGATATGCTCAGAGCTTGTGCATTGGACTTCAAGGGCAGTTGGTGCAAGTATTTATGTTTAGCTGAGTTTGCCTACAACAACAGTTACCAAGCCACTATTGGTATGGCACCCTATGAAGCTCTTTATGGTAGGAAGTGCTGATCTCCCCTCTGTTGGTATGAAGGTAGTGAGAAGAAAGAAATGGGGTCACAGACTGATCTCATAGATGATACCACAGAAGCTATAAGGAGTATCCGACAGAGGATAGAGACTGCTCAGAGTAGGCAGAAGAGCTACGCCGATGTACGCCGTAGGCCGTTAGAGTTTGAAGTTGGGGATACAGTTTTCCTCAAAGTAGCTCCTATGAAGGGTGTGATAAGATTTGGCAAGAAAGGCAAGCTAAGTCCTCGATACGTAGGACCCTACCCAGTGACGAAAAGAGTTGGCAAAGTAGCTTATGAGTTGGAGCTACCCTCAGAGATGTCAGCAATACACAATGTGTTCCATGTCTCAATGCTAAAGAAGCATATCCCAGATGCCAACCAAGTGATTGAGCCACAGATGGTACAAGTGCATGAAGATCACAGTTATGAAAGTCGACCTATTCAGATAATAGATCGAGCAGTTAAGAAGCTGAGGAATAAAGAGGTACCATTAGTGAAAGTGTTATGGCTGAATCAGAAGCATGAAGAGGCAACTTGGGAAGCAGAAGATAGCATGAGGCAAAAGTATCCGGAGCTGTTCTAAGTTCGAGGACGAACGTTTTATAAGGTGAGGGGGATTGTAATACCCAATACTTTTCATATATATTAATAGGAATTTTACTGAATTTTTCTAGTATTTTTAGAAATTAAATAGGAGGAGAAAAGGAAGAAATTTTAGGCTGAGAAGTTGACTGTTCAGGGTATCAGTCGACTGCTATCTTGGCAGTCGACTGGTGCCGCGGGAGAGAAAGAAAAAGAAAGAGTTAAGTGGTCGTGGAGAGATTTGATCTCGCGACCTCTCCAGTTCACGGCTAAAGCAGAAACCAGCTGGGCTAGGGTATCAAGCACAGAAAAGGGAGGAGAGAAATAATGTTGTAGTGTAGTTAGACCTTTTCATTAAGAGGTATATTAAGCCGCTTAAGTCGCGTTGGAAAGGGAGGCTAGGGTTGGTGGTCGGCGCGTGAACAGAGAAGAGAGGCGAGGAGAGGAGGCGAATTCAAGGGTTCTTCTTCTTCTTCTTCTTCTTCACCTTCCCCCTTGAGTAGAGAAGACCTAGGATTGCTTCCTAGGGCTAAAGGTGGAAGCTTTTCACAAGAAGGAGGGGAAAGGATTTCGTAGGGAGTTTTTCTCCCTGTTTTTGTGAGTTTTCTTCAAGACCGATGTAAGTAGATCGCTCACCTGCAATAGGAGTAGTTTCGTTTCGAAATTTCTCATTGTAGAACCCTAGTTTTCGAAAAGTAGAAGCATGGTTAAGAGAATTTTGCTATTCTATGTTTTAGCTATTAAAGTTGCATGTTTTAGCATGTTAGAAATTCAATTTGTTTGTATTGAATGTAAGTAGGCCAAGCATGATGAGTTTTTATACTTTTGAAAAGACCTAAAAGTGAATTTGAGTTAAGGAGCACACAAGATGCTCCATGGAAAGTTAAAGTGAGAAAAGTAAAGGTTTTTAGCATGAAAACATATGCAAAAATAAGTAAAGTGATAAGTTTAAGTATGGTAAGTAAGAAAAGTATTTTACTTTGAGAAAGAGACATGTACCGGGCAAATGTAAGGCCCATAGAAAGTTAGAAAGTAAAGTTCTAATGGGGTGCGGTAGCTAGCTACCTCGCAACTTATTAGAAAAAGCGCACATTGGTACACCGATACCATGGTACAATGTCAAGGCCTAAAGAGAAAGTTGATTATTATTTTCAAGTATACAAGTATATGTGTGAGTGTTTCTTTTATTAGTAAGTATTTTTAGTTCATGTGTAATTTGATACATTGCAAGCATGATAAAGTATTTCAAGTTGTAAGCATGTTTAGTTGTAAGTATTCTGAGCAAGTAAAGTTTTTAAAGCATCCTTTGAAATGAGCATGTTTAGTATCGATATGTGATTTTTGTGAGTAGGGATTTACTTACTAAGCATTGTGCTTATTAGTTGTATTTTTCCTTCTATTGCAGATAAAGGAAAAGAAAAGGTGTAAGTTGGGAGGCGACAGGACTTGCATTGGTGCTCAGTGGCGGTGGAACCGTGGAAGAGTGTTTGGGTGGAGTATTAGTAAAGTTAAATGTTTAGAAACATATAGTTTCATGTCTTAGTTGTGTTGAGTATGAATAACCTATTTTAATTCCGCATGAAGTCAAGAGTTGGTACAAACTTTAGCCTAAAGTTATATAGATTTTCATAACTTGTTAAATCTCGCAAAAGTCCTAATTTCAAGTTTATGGATTCGTTTTGATTGGCTAAATTGTTTAGAAAACTAGTATAGAGTATAGAAATGGTGTCATGATTTTGTATGGCTCGAAAGTATGTGTTTGGTGAATGTTTGGAGATGAAATTCAGATTCTGAAATGAAGGTTTTCAGGCGTGCCAGTCGACTGGTCCAGTCGACTGCCCTATCGAACAGTAGCTTCTGTTCGATGCACCAGTTGACTGCCAAGAGGCCAGTCGACTGGTGCCGCGCCCAGAAACTTGCTGTGGCCGATACCAGTCGACTGGCTATATAGCAGTCGACTGGTACCATTTGAAAGGAAATGGTATAGAGCAGCTGGTTAGTGCTCTAGTCTTACAACTAAGAGGTCTAGGGGTCAATTCCTTGCAAAGCAAATAAAATGAAAGTTGTTTTGTTTTTTTTGAAAAAAAAAAGAGAAGGAAGAAAAAAAAAATTTAGAGCAAGTTAAGGGAAGCCAAGTAGTAGTAACTTAAAGCTAAAGCTTAGAAGTACCAAAAGGTAGGGGTCAATTCCTTGCAAAGCAAATAAAATGAAAGTTGTTTTGTTTTTTTTGAAAAAAAAAGAGAAGGAAGAAAAAAAAAATTTAGAGCAAGTTAAGGGAAGCCAAGTAGTAGTAACTTAAAGCTAAAGCTTAGAAGTACCAAAAGGTGGGTCGTCACACAATTATTGTAAGGGAATCAATATCCTCCCCCTACAATAACCCTAAACTTAATCAACCATTTTCTCCCCCTTTGTCAAGCATCGAAAAGGGTATGGTTATTAAGTTTGAACATACCTCCCCCTCAAACACGGGTCTCTCCCCAAATCCAAAATAATCAAAGTTAAGTTTTGAATTGCACATGAAAACATATATAGAATAATATTATGGTCAAACATGTATATGTTTCGTATGACAAGTCAAAGGATGATTTTGGAATTGCATATGAAAGGCATATACCATAAATGTATCATGGCAACAATGTATATGCATCATATGATAACAATTATCGCAGTTCCATCAAACTGATGATCGATATAGAAAAATTTCTGATTTATCTATGAACGATCAATTTTCAGAAAAATTTCTGTAATTATGATTCGTTCAAGATCGGACTGCATTAACACTTGGACTTTCATGTGAAGACATATACAGAAGTATATCATGGTCAAATACGTATATGCTTCATAGGACGAGTTAGGAATGCAACTGTATCTGAAACATAGTCCTGATTGGTCTCCGTGACCAACCAGGTCTGTCAATTACGTGATACAGAAGGATATCTGATTAGTCTGGGGAGTGATCAGATTTCAGAAAAATTTCAGAAACTCTGATACGTTCCTGATCAGACTGCATTAACAATTTGCATTCCATAACAGGAGAGAGGACTCTATTGATATTCGTCATTTCAGAAAAATTTCCGAAACACGACATTAAGAACAAGAGTCATGACATAATAAACACTTTCTTATGAATTTGAACATGTTAGTAATATGAGAGAAGTATCCTAAGGCAATCGCCTTATGATTGTAAACATTTATTTTAATAAATGAATATTCACTATTTGAGTGTATACATGTCTGTGTATTTGATTGGGATCTTAAACTCATTTACTAAATGCCCACAATACAATTCACAGCATGAGAGAATTTATGATGAATTCACAACTAGTGATTATCTCTACATGTGCAATTGTGAAGTATTGAAATTGTCCCTAGTCGATGAATTGATAAATAAGGACACTATCAATTCTGTTAAGACTAGCATGGGTTATTCTCTAATCAGCTGATTCTCACTGGCTGGTGACATTGGGATGTCCGGAGATAAACATGAATGCTAGTTAAGGGAACTAGTTCATTGGAGTGACTGGCTGTAAAACTTCACATGGTAGTCTACATATAGACATGTCAGTGAAGTTCTTACTGCAGCTTAAGTGCGATGTTCCTTTGACTTGCGGTGTTCAAGTCATCTTGGTCATGGAGACTTATACTTTAACATCTTAAGCAAGCATCTCCAAGGAGGTGTGGACTCAGGATGGTTGGGTATAAGCCGAAGTGCCCGAAGATGTTTGAACAACCTACAAAGGATTCACCACTCCTTGCGAGGGGATGTATATCCAAGGCCTATCGTCGGATTGTTACTCAAAGCCTCTGGCCAGAGCATGGCATGTTCAGAGTATGAGTCTCTGAAATACATGAGAGTAATTAGAATCCATTGGACGAGAAAGACATTACTTGGGCTAGGTGTGACGTAGTCAGCCTAGTGGGGACTGACACACATAGATCGTGTCCTGAACCAAGTGGGTATAAGATGGTGAAGGGAATGAGGCACGATTCATTATAGCTGCTGAAGGGTTTCAGAATTATTTCAGAGGTCAACCGTTGATCTTTCGATTAATTAGGGATCATGATGTACTACTAGGTGCCACTCATGATCGTTCTATAATTGGTTATTTATAGACGGCCAACATAAATCGAAAGCCTATTTAGTCACACGCACTACGAGTAATCCGAGAGATTTAAAATGAGTTGAAAATTGGATTTTTCGATCAAGAGAAATAAGTCGAATCTGAATTTATCAAAGGCGCACCGGAAGCTTAAAATGGCTAAGTCTTTTGAAGGCTTATTGGACGAATTAAATGAGTTTAATTCGCAAGGAGACGGCTTGGTTTGGCCGGCCAAAGAGGGTCCCCACCCTCTTTGGTTTGGCCGGCCACAATGAGGAGGGAAACTAAATTATTTGGTTTAAATTATAAAATAAATCGAGCGTGATTTGTTTTATAAAATTATGGATAAAGAAATTTATATAAAGAAATTTATTGAAATATATTCTTTTTTATGGAAATTAAAATGAACCATGGATTAGTTTATTTTATTTTATAAAATCAATTATCAATCGATTTTTCCATGATAAGGAAAATTTATATATCAAATTTCTTATAAGATTTTATTCCATAATAAAAGGGGAGACATGGTTGTTTTTATTATAAATTAAGTTATAATAAAAACTTGGCATAACGGAATAATTCATAGAAAAATTTATAAGATAAATTTCTTATGAAAAATTTATTCCGTTAAAAGGAGACTTGGCGATAAAGAGGCTACTATACAAAGGTGCAAAGGCAAGGCATGGAAATTAATTCAAGAGATCAAGGATTCTTGCCTAGCCTCTCTTTCTCTCCTTCTCTCCCTCTCCCTGTTCTAGGGCCGGCTGCCCTCACCTCCTTTGCCGTGAGCCACCTCCACCAAGAAGGTGCCGAAGAAGATGAATAAGCGGGTCGCGACTCCTTCCTTCCTCCCGCAATCTTGATTCCGTTTTTCGTTTGGTGGTTAGTTTTCCATCTCTCTCTCTTGATATTCTAGTCGTGCCTTTGGAGAATCTAGTAGTTCTTGTCGGCATGAAACTCGTGGCTTTGTGAAGTCATCCCGAAGAGAACTCGGCGTGGACGTGAATAGAGCTGGATCTTCCAAGGGACGCTACGGTTGGATCTCGTCCCTTTCTACGAGTTACGCGAGGTATTAAGTAAATTAGTTTACTTTCTGCAAAATTTTAAATGTATGATCATGTCTCCACAACATAAGGTTGCATGCTAGATACGTGGTTAAAATAATTTGAGAAATTATTTATGCTAAATCTTCCGCTGCACGTAATTAAATTTTAAAATTACGAACCCGTATCCATGCCAACATGCACCCGGTCCCAACAGTGGTATCAGAGCCGGTTAGTGTTCGACATAATTATATAATTGTTTTGCGGAAAACTTTGTCATGATCTCAATTTTGGAAAAAAATTTCCAATTATGAAAACTTTCCAATTATAATAAATTTTAGATTTAGGAATTTCAAAGTTTGGAAATCCTCATGAAATTTCGCAAACGTTTGAAATATCCTAGTTTCTGAAATTTTATGATAATTGCGAAAACTTCCCATTTTTGAAAACTTTCCAATTTTGGAAATTTCCTATTTTGGAAATTTTCCAATTTTGGAAATATGTATGTTTTCTTTATACCAGAAACTTACAATTATTCTGAAAACCTATTATGAAATCTCGCAATTTTGGGCACTTTCTTTCAAGAAAGTCTAGATAAATTTATGGATTATTAATTGACAATTAAATTCGAATTGGTTTTAAATTATTAACAAAATTCTTTATTTTTGATTGAGCCTTGGGGAGCCGTCCAATTTAAAGTTAGTTGTTGTAATTTAATTTCCTATTTTGAATAAAATTGTCATGTTTAATTTGGTTACGCCTCGGGGAGCGGACCAAATTAGATTTACAACAAATTCCTTTTTTTTGGGTATCTGAGCCTCGGGGAGCCACCCAAAGAAAATAATTTGTTAAAATTAATAAATCCATAAATAAAATATGTAATCAAATCTTGGAAATTTTGAGGTGATTCTCAAACGATAATTTCCTTATTTGATTTAAGAGGTGATGCTCTTACATATTATTGTCTCCAAAATTAATTAGGAAATGGTTTCCTATAGAGTTTTCTTAAATAAGATTTTCATGAAAATAATATGTGTTTGAATTTAGGGAATCTGTCTCTTAATTTAATAAGATTTGATTTAGAGAAATCAAAGTCTTAAACATATTATTTCCGAAATTGATTATGACAATTTAGGAAATTATTTCCCAAAATAATTCCTTAAATAAAGTATGAAATTAGAATTAGGAAATCCAGTTCCTAATTTAATTAATGAGACTTGATAAATTAAGTCACATACATACTTTATTAAGGAAATCGTTAGTACATAACATAAATATATGTCATGAATGTGCTTAAAAAAGAAAGGATGAGACCCAAAACCCATAACAAAATATTAAGGCCAACACCTTCCATTAATATGGTTAGAACCGGAGTTTTTTTTCTCGTTTGGGTTGATGGACACATCCATGCCCGGCTTGAACCTCAACATGTTCAAACCATGGAATTAGTTTATGATTAATACAGTTGGAGTCAGAGGTCAATCCTTAGTTTTGGTTGTTGGACACATCCAAGCCTGACTAAACGGTTGAATGAGCTCCAACTATATTAAAACTATTTCTTGATTAATGGGTCAGCCTTAAGCTTGGAGCATCGATTTGTTGTGCCACAGCCAAGGTCGATGTAAAGAGAGGTGCAGTTGGGTGCTATGTATATTGTTCCATACTTGTTAATGAGTTAACAACCCAATGATTTATGCAAACATTCAATTAGTTGATAGAATAAAGTGATAGTTACATATATGTGATGTGTAATCGGTATAATTACCTACCTTCATAGCTAAGAATAACTTGATGGCCATAACCATGGATGTTCTTATCTATGGTTGGATATCAACCTATTTGGAGATGTTCCTACGATCTCCCGAATTGATAAAAAGGGTTATTCAATTCGATAAATAAATAGGATTTAATTAATGTATATTGATGCATTCTTTATCATTCTTCTCACGTAAGCTCAATTTGTATCTCTAGGATAATCACTTGATCGTGTCTTCTCTGAATTTGCGTTCCATTTTGGACACCAATAAGTTAACTAAGGCCAAAAAGACTGAAAAGACCCCAAAAGGCACTTGCCATCACTGTGGCAAGGAGGGCCACTGGCGAAGAAACTGCAAGGTTTATCTTGAGTCCTTGAAGAGGAAGGCATCTGATGCCCCATCCTATTTAGGTATCTTCGTTATTGAATGTCACTCTATTTCCTCAAATACTAGGGTACTTGATACTGGGTGTAGCTCACATATATGTAATGACATACAGGGGCTAAGGAATAGAAGAAGACCTGTCAAGGGAGAAGCAAATTTGCGAGTTGGAAATGGAGCAAAGATTGCTGCTGTTGCCATTGGAACATATTTGCTAAAGCTCCCTACTGGACGTGTCTTAGAATTGGATAATTGTTATTTTGTTCCTTCATTAATAAAGAACATTGTATCTATTTCATGTTTGAATGAAAAGGGTTATCATTTAACTTTTAGTAACAATTGTTGTTACATAAATTTAAATGGTGTTCTTTATGGGACCAGAACTTTGTGCAATGGTATCTAAACATTAGATTTATCCGGTGACGTTTTCAATATCGAAGTTAGCAACAAACGAGCTCGAATAGATAATCGAATAGACTCCTATACGTGGCATTGTCATCTTGGCCATGTAAGTAAGAAACGCATGACCAAATTACACCGATGTGGAATTCTGGAATCATTTGAACCCGGTTCATTTGATACATGTGAATCGTGCTTAAAAGGCAAGATGGCCAAATTACCCTTTTCCGGAAAAGGTAATCCAGTGGGAGAATTGCTTGGTCTAATACATACTGATGTATGCGGACCAATGTCAACTCTTGCACAAGGAGGCTATAGCTACTTCATTACCTTTATCGATGATCACTCACGATTCGAGTATGTGTTCTTGATGAAACACAAATCTGAAGCTTTTGAGAAATTCAAAAAATTCAGAAATGAAGTAGAGAAACAGCTTGGCAAACGTATTAAGATACTTCGATCCGATCGAGGTGGTGAATACTTAAGTCAAGAGTTTCAAGATTATCTTAGGGACAATGGGATATTGTCTCAATGGACTCCGCTGTATACACCACAGTATAATGGTGTATCTGAGAGGCGTAACCGAACCTTGATGGACATGGTTAGATCCATGATGAATCATGCAACTCTTCCAAAATCCTTTTGGGGCTATGCACTTAAGACAGCTGTTTACGTGCTAAACAGAGTCCCGACCAAGGTAGTCTCTACTACTCCATATGAGACGTGGAATAGTAAGAAGCCTCACTTAACTCACCTTGATATATGGGGTTGTCCTGCTTATGTGAAGCGGATTGTATCAGACAAATTGGATGCTAAGCCTGATAAATGTCTATTTATTGGATACCCTAAGGAAACAAAGGGTTACCAATTCTATCATCCCTTGGAACAAAAGGTGTTTGTTTCAAGGCATGCTGTATTTCTGGAAAAAGAATTTCATTTACAAGAAAACAGTGGGAGTGGCATTGAACTTGATGAAGTTCAAGAAACTCCAATAGACATTACAGAGACACCTAGTCTAGACCCACAACCAACAACTCATAATGATGAGCTATCAGTTGAACCTAAAACAACAACACCTCTTCGAAGGTCTGATAGGACACGCAATATTCCAGATAGATACGGATTTCTCATAAGTGAATCAAATGATGATGACGAACCTATCAGTTATGAAGATGTCCTGAAAAGTTCAGAAAGGGACAAATGGCTTGAAGCCATGAAGTCGGAAATGGATTCCATGTACGAAAATCAAGTATAGGACTTGGTTAACCCACCTGAAGGGATTAAGCCCATAGGGTGCAAGTAGGTTTTCAAGAAGAAAACCGACATGGAAGGTAATGTTGTTACCTTTAAGGCTAGATTAGTGGCAAAAGGATATCGTCAGAAACAAGGAATTGATTATGACGAAACCTATTCGCCAGTAGTTATGCTTAAATCCATTCGGATGCTCCTAGCCATAGCAGCTCATTATGATTATGAGATATGGCAAATGGATGTGAAAATAGCTTTCCTTAATGGAAACCTGCTTGAGGATGTATACATGATACAACCTGAAGGTTTCACATCGGTTTATAAATCCAAAGTATGCAAGCTTCGATGATCCATATATGGACTGAAGCAAGCATCCAGGAGCTGGAACATCCGTTTTGATGAGATAATCAAAGAGTGTTATTTCTCACAAAATCCTGACGAACCTTGTGTGTACAAGAATGTTAGTGGGAGTGCAGTCGTATTCCTAGTATTATATGTCGATGACATATTACTTATAGGAAACGATATATCAGTCTTACAGTCGGTTAAAATTTGGTTGTCCAAAACTTTCTCCATGAAAGACCTGGGAGAAGCAACCAATATCCTTGGGATTAGAATCTATACAGATAGATCAAAACGGTTGCTTGGACTTTCGCAGTCTACATATATAGACCGAGTGCTAAAAAGGTTTAGCATGTCGAAATCCAAGAAAGGTTACCTTCCCATCAGGCATGGGATCAACCTTTCAAAGTCTATGTGTCCGCGCACAGAAGACGAGAGGATTTGCATGAATAAGATTCCTTATGCATCCGCGATAGGATCTATCATGTATGTTATGCTATGTACTAGGCCCGATGTATCGTATGCTCTGAGCGTCACGAGCAGATACCAGTCTGATCCAAGAATGGATCATTGGGCGGCTGTCAAGACAATCCTTAGGTACTTAAGAAGAACTAAGGATGTGTTCCTAATATATGGAGAAGGAGATATGGTAATACGTGGGTATACAGATGCCAATTTCCAGACAGATAAGGATGACTCCAAATCTCAGTCTGGATACGTATTTACTTTGAATGGAGGCGCAATAAGTTGGAAGAGTTCCAAACAAGACACCGTAGCGAATTCAACCACGGAAGCAGTCTGGATCAAGAAGTTTGTCTCAAAACTTGGTGAGGTTCCAACCATTGATGAAGCAATACCAGTTTATTGCGACAACAATGGAGCTATTGCACAAGCAAAGGAACCAAGGTCTCATCAGCGATCCAAACACGTGCTTCGCCGCTATCATCTGATCAGGGAGATTATAAGTAGGAATGTTATACAAATTGAGAAAATTCCCACTACAAGGAATTTAGCGGATCCTTTAACTAAGGCCTTGCCTCAAAGTAAGTTTGAGGGTCATGATAGAGCCTGTGGTATTGGATACCGTAGCGATTGGCATTAGGCCAAGTGGGAGTTTGTTAGTAATATGAGAGATGTGTCCTAAGGCAATCGCCTTATGATTGTAAATATTTATTTTAATAAATGAATATTCACTATTTGAGTATACATGTCTGTGTATTTGATTGGGATCTTAAACTCATTTACTGAATGTCCACAATACAATTCACAGCATGAGAGAATTTGTGATGAATTCACAACTAGTGATTATCTCTACATGTGCAATTATGAAGTATTGAAATTGTCCCTAGTCGATGAATTGATAAATAAGGACACTATCAATTCTGTTGAGACTAGCATGGGTTATTCTCTAATCAGCTGATTCTCACTGGCTGGTGACATTGGGATGTCTGGAGATAAACATGAATGCTAGTTAAGGGAACTAGTTCATTGAAGTGACTGGCTGTAAAACTTCACATGGTAGTCTACATATAGACATGTCAGTGAATTTCTTACTGCAGCATAAGTACGATGTTCCTTTGACTTGCGGTGTTCAAGTCATCTTGGTCATGGAGACTTATACTTTAACATCTTAAGCAAGCATCTCCAAGGAGGTGTGGACTCTGGATGGTTGGGTATAAGCCGAAGTGCCCGAAGATGTTTGAACAGCCTACAAAAGGTTCACCACTCCTTGCGAGGGGATGTATACCCAAGGCCTATTGTTGGATTGTTACTCAAAGCCTCTGGCCAGAGCATGACATGTTCAGAGTATGAGTCTCTGAAATACATGAGAGTAATTAGAATCCATTGGATGAGAAAGACATTACTTGGGCTAGGTGTGACGTAGTCAGCCTAGTGAGGACTGACACACATAGACCGTGTCCTGAACCAAGTGGGTATAAGATGGTGAAGGAAATGAGGCACAATTCATTAGAGCTGCTGAAGGGTTTCAGAATTATTTCTGAGGTCAACCGTTAATCTTTCGATTAATTGGGGATCATGATGTACTACTAAGTGCCACTCATGATCGTTCTATAATTGGTTGATTATAGACGACCAACATAAATCGAAAGCCTATTTAGTCACACGCACTACGAGTAATCCAAGAGATTTAAAACGAGTTGAAAATTAGATTTTTCGATCAAGAGAAATAAGTCGAATCTGAATTTATCAGAGGCGCACCGGAAGCTAAAAATGGCTATGTCTTTTGAAGGCTTATTGGACGAATTAAATGAGTTTAATTCGCAAGGAGACGGCTTGGTTTGGCCGGCCAAAGAGGGTCCCCACCCTCTTTGGTTTGGCCTGCCACAATGAGGAGGGAAACCAAATTATTTGGTTTAAATTATAAAATAAATCGAGCGTGATTTGTTTTATAAAATTATGGATAAAGAAATTTATATAAAGAAATTTATAAAAATTTATTCATTTTTATGGAAATTAAAATAAATCATGGATTGGTTTATTTTATTTTATAAAATCAATTATGAATTGATTTTTCCATGATAAGAAAAATTTATATATCAAATTTCTTGTAAGATTTTATTCCATAATAAAAGGGGAGACATGGTTGTTTTTATTATAAATTAAGTTATAATAAAAACTTAGCATAACGGAATAATTCATAGAAAAATTTATAAGATAAATTTCTTATGAAAAATTTATTGCATTAAAAGGACACTTGGCGATAAAGAGGCTACTATATAAAGGTGCAAAGGCAAGGCTTGGAAATTAATTCAAGAGATCAAGGATTCTTGCCTAGCCTCTCTTTCTCTCCTTCTCTCCCTCTCCCTCTTCTAGGGCCGGCTACCCTCTCCCTCTTCTAGGGTCGGCTGCCCTCACCTCCTTTGCCGTGAGCCACCTCCACCAAGAAGGTGCCGAAGAAGAAGAAGAAGCGGGTCGCGACTCCTTCCTTCCTCCCGGAATCTTGATTTCGTTTTTCTTTTGGTGGTTAGTTTTCCATCTCTCTCTCTCTTGATATTCTAGTCGTGCCTTTGGAGAATCTAGTAGTTCTTGTTTGCACGAAACTCGTGGCTTTGTGAAGTCATCCCGAAGAGAACTCGGCGTGGGCGCGAATAGAGGCGGAGCTTCCAAGGGACGCTACGGTTGGATCTCGTCCCTTTCTACGAGTTACGCGAGGTATTAAGTAAATTAGTTTACTTTCTGTAAAATTTTAAATGTATGATCATGTCTCCACAACATAAGGTTGCATGCTAGATAGGTGGTTAAAATAATTTGAGAAATTATTTATGCTAAATCTTCCGCTGCACGTAATTAAATTTTAAAATTACGAACCCGTATCCATGTCAACATGCACCCGGTCTCAACAGAACATTCCAACATTGGTTTCTATCAAATCACTATTAAGTACTAGGTTTGTATCACTTGAACAATTTTGTGCTCCCTTAGTACCAGGTTTGTACTAATGGGTGATCAAATATGTTTCAATTGTAAACGGATTGTATCATGTTTGTTTGTAGTATGATCATTAAACTGATACAATTCGACGAGAGGAGATCGAACTGAGGAGTTTTGACCCAATCATGGAACTTACTGATCAGTGTTGATCTGATCGGTCACCGGACCGATCAGAGGGATCCCTGATCGGTCGGTGGACCGATCTGGGATCAGACAGAAGGCTTTTCAGTTTCAGATTTCAGAAATCAATTTCAGCAATTCTGAAATCAGGTTTGTTTCAATTCTTAGCCATTCCCAAACCCCTAATTCAATTGATTTTAATTACCTTGGTTCCATACATGGGGTCTCTTAACCAAGTGTTATTCCATATCAAGAATTAAGAGTTTCTATGAGAAGAAACAACACATGATTGTATCAATTTTGATGAATACGTTCTAAGTATGAACTTGAGTCTCAAACACAGGTTTATATCAAAGCATGATCAGTGGGAAGTCAAACAAGTCATGGAACTTAAAACATCATAACCTATGTGATCATGTTGTTCTTAACCAAAATTAGGTTTGTACCAATTCCAATGGATGATTAAAATTCCAAAACATGCTTATTTCACATCATGATCAATTTAAACTATGTGTTCATCTTGTTCAATAGCATGCCTTCATGTTCTATAACACACACAAGAAAATTATAGCATACTCGATCATGTTTACCAAACAAAACACCTTAAGCATGAGATAAGGCATATCATAAATAATAATTTGCAGGAAACTATAAATTACAACAATAAACCTAATTGTCCTAAGCAATCCATGACAAGGGCAAGTTATGTGTTCCTCTAAACCCTTCATGCAATGTATACAAATAATTTCCAAGGCTTGTTGACTCATTTTGAAACTAGTGTAACCTTAGCCTTGGGTTTGGAGCACCACTTATCAACAACATATGTTAATAGATGCTCCCCCTCAATTTATGCTTATACAATTCTAAATATTGAGGTTTTAGGTACCCAATTTTGGGACATAAGGCATCAATAATGAAGGACTTAGGCATCCATGTCTTAGTCACTTTCTTTCTAACCTTTTGAACCCTAGAATTATTTTGTGCTCTAAATTGGGTTCTTGACATCAATGACATGAAACTTGATTCTTTAGGTTGGTAACCTAAGCCAACCTTGTTGTAAACCGCCTTTTGTGAGTTGAAGATCATATCTAGGGTTTTGGAACTTGTTGAAAATTTCTCAAGAATATTCTTGAGGTTTTCAATTTCCAAACCCTTATTTTCATCCAAAAGATTTTTGACATGCAAATTATCAAGATCCTCATCCTTAGAGGATTTCTCATGAAAATTATTAATATCCTCCACCCTAGAGGATTTCAATTCTTCTACTTCCAATTTCAATAATTTAACTTTGTTCTTGGATTTTTTAAGCAACCTAGCTAGACATGCAATGGTTCTATAACACTTATCTAGCTCGGGAGAGATTACCTTTTCATCATCCGAAGATGATGAAGGCGCGGTTAAGGAGCATGATTCGTCTCCACTCTCCTCTTCATTTGAATCCTCTATGGCCATGAGGGCACGGTGATGAGTGTACTTCTCCTCCTTCTCTTCTTCGGATGAACTAGAGGACGATTCATCCCATGTGACCCTCAAGGCCTTCTTTTTCTTCTTTGATTTATCGTTCTTCTTCTTTAACTTTGAACATTCATCCTTGTAATGTCCTTTCTTGCTACACTCATAGCACGTAACATTAGACTTATCAATTTTAACTTTACTCGGGTTACCTTTACCCTTGAGGCGCCGGCTCTTCCTCATCATCCTTCTAACAAAGTTGGTCATCTCGGATGAAGAAGACCAGCTGCCCTCCTCCTCAGAATCGGATGAGAATGAAGAAGAAGAGACTTCCTACTCCTTCTTCTTCCCCTTCTTCTTCTTCTTGTTGTCACCTGCCACTAAAGCAATACCTTTCTCTTTTGAACTTTTGTTAGAGATCTCATGTAGTTCCATTTCACAAAATAGATCTTCTTGTAGGACCGGTGCCGTCGATAGAGGGGGGGTGAATATCGATCCTTAAAAACTTCTCGTTAACTTCGTAAAATGTTCGATCTACTCAGAGTGTTAGTGCAGCGGAACAGTAAATAAAATAAAAGCAAGACAAAGACACAACGGGCTTTATTTACTTGGTTCCCATCCCCCCAGGGTCAGTACGTCCAAGGCCTATGTACTCGGAGTGAGTCCACTATTGGTCTCCTTTTCCAAATTTCCGGAGGCGGAGAAAACCCGTCTTACAGTGTATAATTACAAGCAAAAGTATAATAAATTGAATGCGGAATATAAATGCAAACCGAACAAAACAATGTTAGAAACTCGGCCGATCTGGACCTCCGAAGTGCCGCGCACTTCCTCCTGGAGCCTCCCGATCATAGAGACTCGTCATTAGAGCGTTGTCGTCAGTCAGAGTGATCAGAATGGTACTTCGCAGTTGATTTTGAAGCAGAGGGGTCGAAGCCCCTTTTATAGCTCTCCTGGGGGCGCCCTGGACGTCGGGGCACCCCTAATAACTCGGTCAAACCTTATCCTTGCGCCTACCTCGCCGCAGGTGATAAAATCATTGACCAGGGTGCTCCAGACCTCCCGGGCACCCTCCTGAGCACTTATCTGCATTTCGAACCTGAAACAACAAATATAGGTTTCAAACCGGGCGCCCCGGACCTTCCGGGCGCCCCCCTTGACACCTATTCTGCTTACTTCACGAAAACTGCAAATTCCTCTTTACTTCGGGCGCCCCCAATCATGGTTTAAACCCAAGACTGGGTTTTATGCTTTGCTTCTGGGCGCCCCCAACACTGGGGGCGCCCCCATCAGCTTTTTTCAGCAACTTGCTTTGTCTCCGGTTCTTGATACCTGCAAGATTCACAAACACAAAGCAAATGAACATATAATATTTGCCTTAAGGACTTGGTTCGGACTTCAGATTTCCATGAAACCCTAGGTCGAACCGGCACAAGTTCTCACCCCCGAGAACGCGCCTTTCACCTACTCCTTTCAGGAGACGGTTGCCACCCAGTCCTTCGGGTGGACTTTTGCTTAGCCTCCGATTACTCCGGATCTCGAGACGCCCGAACCCCGACCCATCTCTACTCCTGTCCTTAGTCATCGTTCAGCTAAGTTGCTCAGTCCCTTGGACCAAGATTACCTAGCAATCCTTCGCCAGGTGCCTAACAGTCCTTCGCCAGGTCTTCATTCCCTAGCAGTCCTTCGCCAGGTGCCTAGCAGCCCTTCGCTAGGTCTTCTATGCCTAGCAGCCCTTCGCTAGGTCTTAGGGTTTCGCTACCTAGTAGCCCTTCGCTAGGTGGCCAGCAGCCCTTCGCCAGGACTTAGGGTTTCGATACCTAGCAGCCCTTCGCTAGGTGCCCAACGGACCTTCGTCAGGTCTTAGGGTTTCAATACCTAGATTAACTAGGACTTGGTTTATCTTCCAGTCTGACACCATCCTGGGAAACCTTGTTGACCACAAGGGCACTTCCTAAGTGTCCTGGAAATTCTCCAACCCAAGTAAACATTATTTCAAGAATAATTTCATAAGTCACATAAATTCTAACACAGTATTTTGAAAGACTTGAGATTTTGAAGATATGAAAACATGTTATTAAATAATTCTTTTAATTTGACCTCCCCCTAAACTTGACTCAGTCCTGGGAAGCTTGTTGACTACAAGTACTCTTCCTATGAGTCTTAAGGTTTGATTCAGATTAAAAAGAAATATTTAACAAAAAATTGAATAATTAAAAAATTTTCTGAAATTCTTCTTTTGACTCAGACTCCCCCTAAATTTGACATGTCCTAGGAGTCTTTGAAAATCATGAAGTGGACCTTTCCTCTGTGTCTTTAGAGTTTATCAAAGTCAACGGAACAGGTAAATTTTTGAACGTATAATTTTTACAACATAAACCCTTTTTGAAATCACAAGTAATAATGATTTAAAGCACAGTTTTCGAAAAGTATTTTTCAAATGATAGTAATGTTTAAAGTGCAATTTTTGAAAACCATTTCAAAAATAATGAAAAGCACTCCCCCTGTACTCGATACCGTTTGACTCTATCTCAGTGCCTTAAGGAACTTTGGAGTTGTCCTAAGAGGCTTGTGTCTAATTGAGTAAGTCAAACAATTTTTTGAAAAGATATATTTTTGAAAAATATATAATATGTATGATCAATCAGACAAGCATGAATTCCATAAAAATATTATTATGTTGAAACACTATTTTGAAAATATATTTTTAGAAAAATATTCTAACAATTTTGAAAAAAAATTTGAAAAATATTTTTCAATTCATTAGTCCTTAACATCTCATCCATTTTAGATGTATCAATACAACAAGCATGGTTGCCTTAAAGGTGTATTGTGAGATACTTTAATCATTTTTCTTAATTTATTATTAACTCTAAGAATTAATTGAAGCTTGTGTTAGATTTGAATTTGACAAGAAGTAACTTGAATTTGAATTTCAAAAATTGGCTTCCAGGTCTTGGTGAGGCACTAGGCCTTCTTTGGCCGTAGCCTTATTGGATCATCAACCCTTTCCTTGACAAAGCCTTTTGATGAAATTTCATTTTCAAAATTACTTTTTGAAAAATTCTGGTCTAACTAGTTTGGGTCTTGGATCGGTAGCTTCGGCTAGTTTCACCAGTCTAAAGAGACCAAGTAGAGTGTACTTGACCTTATTAGAATTGGCTTCCCTAACGTACTATCATCTCACCGCCACCCAATACTAGGTTGATCAAGTTTTAATTATTCTTTTTCCTATAGTATATGCATAAAATTTAAATATGAATGACATGTCATATATTTAAAAGAATAGCATATGCATGTCATGGCAGTTATGCATGAGTCAAACAAGTCAAATAATTTTATTTAAGTTTCTAAAAATATATCAAATTCTCAATTTGATACATGTCGAGTGAACCCGCGAATATGTCAACCCACTTTGACATATTTAATGTCATTAATTTTAATTGTTATAGTTTGGGTAAAATTTTATTTTAGTTTAAGTTTAAGTTATTTAAGATTTTAGTTGAATTCAGGTTAATTAAGAATTGATTGAATTAGAAAATTAATTGATCAATTGAGAATTAATGAATTTAAGTTTCAATTTGGATTGAACTAAATTTAATTTGAATTAATTTCGAATTAATTTGAATTAATTTAACTTGAATTTGACTTTAATTTTTAATTTGAATTTTGTTTAATTTGAATTTAATTTAATTTGAATTTAAATTTAATTTTAATTTTGACTTTGAATTTAATTTAAATTTAAATTTGAATTTAATTTTAATTTTGACTCTGAATTTAATTTGAATTTGAATTTGAATTTAAGTTTGAATTTAATAGAGATTTATTTATGATTTAATTTTGTTTTAATTCGAAATTTGAATTTAATTAAGACTTAATTTGAATTTAATTTGAATTTAATGAAGATTTAATTTGAATTTAATTTGAATTTAATTAAGATTGAATTTGAATTTAATTAAGATTGAATTTGAATTTAATTAAGATTTAATTTGAATTTAATTTGAATTTAATTAAGATTTAATTTGAATTTAATTAAGTTTAATAAAATTAAATTTAGATTTAATTTGAATTTAATTAAAATTTAAATAAGATTTAATATGAATTTAATTAAGATTTAATTTGAATTTGAATTTAATTAAGATTTAATTTGAATTTAATTAAGATTTAATTTGAATTTAATTTAAAATTTAATTTGAATTTAATTTAATTAAGATTTAATTTGAATTTAATTATGATTTAATTTGAATTTAATTTAATTTGAATTTGAATTTAATTAAGATTTAATTTGAATTTAATTATGATTTAATTTGAATTTAATTAATAATTGTAGGTTTAAATTCATCATTTTCATTATTTCAAAAGTTTCTTCTTCATCTTTATCTTTCTTTTAAAGTTTTTTTAATAATTTTGATTTATTTGAATTTTTATAATTTTTATTGATTATGACCCTAATCTTAGATGGAGTAATTTGGGCCACTAATTTATGTTTTGTAATAATCTTCAATACTTTCTATGATTAAGTTATTTTCTAGTAGAATTTCATCTTCGAATTTATCCTCAGAATTACCCTCAGACATATCTTCAATATTTTCAAGAAATTCAAGATTAATCTCTGGATTATCCTTAGGATTTTCAAAATTAATTTCTGGATTATCCTTAAGATTTTCAAAATTAATTTCTGGATTAATTTTACTAACTTCAGAGTTATATTTAGAATTTTTAGATTCGAATTCAAATTTGTACAACGGATTTTCAAATTTGAATTCATAATTATCTAAAGAATTTTCCAATTTGAATTCGGATTTATCCTTAGGATTTTTGAATTTGAATTTGGATTTATCCTTGGGATAAGATTTATCTGAATTAAAATTATTAGACTTAAACTTATCAGAATTAATTTTATTAGAAAAGTTATCAGAATTAGTTTTATCAGAATTAAAGTCATCAGAATTAATTTTATTAATTACTGAATTGATATTCTGAATTAAACAATTAATTTCTGATATTTTAGTCATATCTACATTTTCTAATTTGACATGCAAGATATTAATTCTATTGTGCAGTAAATCTAATTTATTAGGAAAATTAACTAAATTATCTAAAGGTAGTGCAGGAATTTTGAAATTTTTTGAAACGTAAATTTTGCGTACCTTTGTCGGACATTTATTCTTGTAGTGTCCGTATTTTCCGCACTTGATGCATTGTATATGATCCTTATTTTTCCGAACTCCTGGCGCTGGTGTTGTAGACCGAGCCTTACGAGTAGGGCACTGATTTTTGTAGTGCCCTCTCTCCCTGCATGTGAAACAGATAATATGGAATTTAAAAACAGACATTTTAATTTAAAATGTACCTGATTCACCCCTGGGCTCCCCCTCAACTCCTGGCGTCGTTGCTCCGTCGGCGGTTAGTCCGGTGAAGAGCGGCTCGGCTCTGATACCAATTGTAGGACCGGTGCCGTCGATAGAGGGGGGTGAATATCAACCGTTAAAAACTTCTCGTTAACTTCGTAAAATGTTCGATCTACTCAGAGTGTTAGTGCAGCGGAACAGTAAATAAAATAAAAGCAAGACAAAGACACAGTGGGATTTATTTACTTGGTTCCCAACCCCCCAGGGTCAGTACGTCCAAGGCCTATGTACTCGGCGTGAGTCCACTATTGGTCTCCTTTCCGAAATTTCTAGAGGCGGAGAAAATCCGTCTTACAGTGTATAATTACAAGCAAAAGTATAATAAATTGAATGCGGAATATAAATGCAAACCGAACAAAACAAAGTTAGAAGCTCGGCCGATCTGGACCTCCGAAGTGCCGCGCACTTCCTCCTGGAGCCTCATGGTCGTAGAGCCTCGCCTTTAGAGCGTTGTCGTCAGTCAGAGTGATCAGAATGGTACTTTATAGTTGATTTTGAAGCAGAGGGGTCGAAGCCCCATTTATAGCACTCCTGGGGGCGCCCTGGACGTCGGGGGCGCCCCTAATAACTCGGTCAAACCTTATCCTTGTGCCTACCTCGCCGCAGGTGATAAAATCTTTGACCAGGGCGCCGTGGACCTCCCGGGCGCCCTCCTGAGTGCTTATCTGCATTTCGAACCTGAAACAGCAAATATAGGTTTCAACCCGGGCGCCCCGGACCTTCCAGGCGCCCCCCTTGACACCTATTCTGCTTACTTCACGAAAACTGCATATTCCTCTTTACTCCGGGCACCCCCCATCATTCCGGGTGCCCCCAATCATGGTTTAAACCCAAGACTGGGTTTTATGCTTTACTTCTGGGCGCCCCCAACACTGGGGGCGCCCCCATCAGCTTTTTTCAGCAACTTGCTTTGTCTCCGGTTCTTGATACCTGCAAGATACACAAACACAAAGCAAATGTACATATAATATTTGCCTTAAGGACTTGGTTCGGACTTTGGATTTCCACAAAACCCTAGGTCGAACCGGCACAAGTTCTCACCCCCGAGAACGCGCCTTTCACCTACTCCTTTCAGGAGACAGTTGCCACCCAGTCCTTCGGGTGGACTTTTGCTTAGCCTCCGATTACTCCGGATCTCGAGACGCCCGAACCCCGACCCGTCTCTACTCCTGTCCTTAGTCATCGCTCAGCTAAGTTGCTCAGTCCCTTGGACCAAGATTACCTAGCAATCCTTCTCCAGGTGCCTAGCAATCCTTCGCCAGGTCTTCATTCCCTAGCAGACCTTCGCCAGGTGTCTAGCAGCCCTTCGCTAGGTCTTCTATGCCTAGCAGCCCTTCGCTAGGTGCCTAGCAGCCCTTCGCTATGTCTTGGGGTTTCGCTACCTAGCAGCCCTTCGCTAGGTGCCTAGCAGCCCTTCGCCAGGACTTAGGGTTTCGATACCTAGCAGCGCTTTGCTAGGTGCCCAACGGCCCTTCGACAGGTCTTAGGGTTTCGATACCTAGATTAACTAGGACTTTGTTTCTACTTAGGTTACTTCTCCTTTGCTTCTTCATCGGACGAACTTGAGGAGGATTCATCCCAAGTGGCCTTCAAGGCCTTTTTCTTCTTCTTTGATTTCTCCTTTTTCTTCTTGGATTTCTCCTCCTTCTTCTTTAGCTTTGGGCATTCACTCTTGAAGTGACCTTTCCTGCCACACTCATAACAAGAAACATTAGACTTATCAAATTTAGCTTCACTAGAGTTACCTTTACCCTTGAAGCATCGACCCTTCCTCATCATCCTTCGAACAAAATTTTGTTGGATCGAGAAATGCGAGAGAGGGGGGGGGTGAATGTCGCAAATCGTTCGGATTTAAAAAAGAGTAAGTGCACAGCGGAAATAAGACACAAAAAGCAACACAACGCTAACAAGGTCGTTTTACTTGGTTCGGAGCCTGGGTCGACTCCTACTCCAAGGCCTACGGTCGTTGACCGTTTACTTTGGGCAATTCTATAATGCGTAGAATAAGTACAGAAGAGAAATACAAATTGCAATAAGAAATATAACACTTCTGTATTTACCAACTCCCGGGGTAGGCTCGAGTTTCGGTGCAGCGGGAGGTCGACGGCGCTTCGGACTTGAGTTGAGACGTTCCTGGAGCAGAGCACGGTCGTCGGAGCGTTTGGATGCATTGAATGAAAGTTGTAGAGCGTGGAAGCGTCGCAGTAAGTGATGCTCTGAAGAAGGAGGTCGAGGGCCCTTTATATAGGGCCTAGGGGCGCCCTGATCGACGGGGGTGCCCCCCACGTGGCAGCAGATCCGGTTGTAGCTCGGTCGCCGTCTGATCCCATTATCCTCGGGATCCGGTTTGACCGGGGGCGCCCGGATTGACCGGTCAACGCCTCATCTCTTCGGCTTCGCAGGGATGCGCTTCGGCAGCTGGCAGTGGGGGCGCCCGAGACACGCGGGGCGCCCGTGACAAGCGGGGCGAAGCGCGTCGAGGTTGTTACAGACTTGGGTTGACCTTGGGGGCGCCCTAGTCGTCCGGGGCGCCCTGCTCAGCTTCTGCCTCACTCCTTTGAGGCTCTCTGAGCTGCAGATACTCAGTTCTTCGATCCTGCATCCAGGGTTAGTCCAAATAACAATTATATTATTATTTTATACAGCCTTAGCTGTCTTGATTCTGACTTTGATCTCCAAAATGGAACGCGTCCTCACCTACTCCTCTCGGGAGAGTTTACCTGGTGCCAACCGGATCCTCCAGTTGGACTTTTGCCCGGCAGTCCTTCGCCAGGTCTTGAGTTACCAAGCTGCCCTTCGCTTGGTGCCTAGCTGCCCTTCGCTAGGTCTTTTCTTCTGGCAGTCCTTCGCCAGCCTAGCAGTCCTTCGCTAGGGCTTTAGCATTCTGGCAGTCCTTTGCCAGTGCTTAGCAGTCCTTTGCTAGGGCTTCTCCTGTCTGGCAGTCCTTCGCCAGTGCCTAGCCTTCCTTCGCTAGGGCTTTTCCTGTACACTCAAGAAGCTTGTTAGACAACAACTAACCCATAACTTTTGAACCCTTTTGCCAATATCAAAACACAGGTTTGACTTGGGTGCATTATGGACCAACAAATTTGTCATCTCGGAGGAAGAAGACCCGCTGCCATCTTTCTCGGAATCGGACTCGGATTCGAAAGAGGATGAAGATGAAGAGACTTCCTTCTCCTTCTTCCTATCCTTCTTCTTCTTGTTGGATCATTCCCCTGCAACTAAGGCAATCCCCTTCTCTTTGGGGTCTTTGTTAGCCATTTCATGCAATTCCATTTCTCAAAACAAATCATCTAATTTTACAATTGATAAGTCCTTGGAAACTTTGTAGGCATCCACCATGGATGACCATAAAGCATTCCTTGGAAAGGCTTTCAACACATACCTCACAAGGTCGCGATTCTCGACCTTTTCATCAATAGAATGAAGACCATTGAGGACTTCCTTGAACCGGCTATGGAGTTCACTCACCGTTTCATTCTCCTTCATGGAGAGATTTTGAAGTTGGTTGAGGAACAAGTCCCTCTTGGCGATTCTTTAATCTCGGGTGCCCTCGTGGAGTTCTATGAGCTTGTTCCACAAATCTTTTGCACTTATGAATGGACCAACCTTGATGAGTTGATCCTTGTTCATACCACATTGTAGGGTCACCACCGCCTTCGCGCCAGCTTCACTCTTCCGGGTTTGTTCAGCCGACCAACGCCAAGACTCTAGTTCTTTGCCTTCATCATCCTTTGGAGGGGTATAACCATCCTTCACCGTGAACCATGTGTTGATATCCATCTTTAGATAATACTCCATCTTCGATCTCCAATATTGGAAATCTACACCATCGAAGAAGGGAGGTCGGGTGGTGCTAAAACGTTCTCTCAAGGCCATTGTCGTTGACTCTCGGTTGTTAATCCGCTTGTACAGAGCCCCTCGCTCTGATACCACTTGTTGGATCTTGGATGTCTAGAGAGGGGGTTGAATATAGCCAGACACTTGAACTTTAGCACTTTTGAAATTCTGCAACTCAAATGTTAGTAGCACAGCGAAAGCAAAAGAAAATAGAGTATGCAGAAATGAAAACTCTAAGCTACGAGCAAACACAAGAACGCTAACAAGAGGATTTACAAGGTTCGGGGATAACTTGCCCCTACTCCTTGGCGTGCCCTTAAGGTGGGTGATCCCTTGATCGTCGGCAGATCAAGCCCTGAAAAATTCGCATAGAAAGCAACCTCCTTCTCGGTGGAGTAACCTCTCCATAGGGTTTCAACAGAGATAAAATGTTAAGCACAATGAAACATAAGAAAGATCTTACATAGCACTTAGAACAGACAAGAACACAAGCAGAACTTCTCCCGAGCTCCACCCAGCGCAGATCTCACGCAAGAACTCTCTTCTTCGTGTCTTCTCGCTGATGGACTCGCCAAGCCTCTTGTTTCTTCCTCCAAGTGCTCAAGTAATAGATGGTTGCTTCAAAGATCACAATCGCTTGCTCAAGAGATGATGGAAGTAATCGCACAAGCATAAGAATGCAGTAAGAAGAAGTCGTAGTAAGCTCTAGCGAGAAGCCTCTTCTCCACTTCTCCGCGACGCAGCTTAAGTCTTCTCCACTAGCGCCAGGTCACCACCTCACTGCAGCCTCCAGCTGCTCACCTACCAACGCCAGCTACCACTGAGCTCTCCCTGGACACTCTGAGCTTCCCTCAGCCACGCTCCAGTCACCAGCTCCAGTCAGCAGCTCCAGCCGTTGCAACCTGAGATGGCAAATGGACAAACCTACTCCAAGGAAAGGCCTCCATTGACTCTCCTTGAGTGTTTGAATCCATCCCTGTCACCTGCAGCTTAATCAGACCATTAGCACAGCATATCACACAGAGAATCATGCATCAGAGATTAATAGTAGGGAAATCAGATGTGTTCAGACGTGTTCAGATCGTCTGACAGTGCATTTTGAATTAAAGTGATCGGTCACCGGACCGATCCAGGGCTCGTGGGTCGGTCACTAGACCGATCCACCACTTTGCTGGGACTCCCAGCTTTCACGGCGACACATGCCTGATCGGTCACCAGACCGATCAGGCTGTGACCTGATCGGTCACCAGACCGATCAGGCTGTGACCTGATCGGTCACCAGACCGATCAGGTAGCTCCCTGACCGATCAGGCTCCTGCCTGATCGGTTCACTGTGAGAAAACTGTAATCCCGGATATCAGATCCTAGGTCATGGATCGGTCACCAGACCGTTCAGGAGCTGATCAACGGGGGAACTCAACTCACTGTGTACTCCCTGATCGGTCACCAGACCGATCAAGAGTCAAGCAGTGAGTGAACTGCCTGCTCCCTGATTGATCACCCGACCGATCAGGAGCCGGACAGTGAGGAAACTGCCTGCTCCCTGATCGGTCTCCGGACCGATCAGGAGCCAAGAAGTGAGGGAACTGCCTACTCCCTTATCAGTCACCGGACCGATCAGGAGCCGGGCAGTAGGTTCTCAACCTCACTGTCTGCTCCCTGATCGGTCACCAGATTGATCAGTCATCGCTGGATCGGTCACCAGACCGATCCACGAAGGAGCACCATGCCAACTTCCCTGATCGGTCACCAGACCGATCCAGGCAAGGTCAAATCTCCTCTAAGTCATGAGAACAAGGCTCCGGCCCATCTCTGACTCGTGCCATGCCCAGCTTCACTCACTGGGACTTCAACCTAGCCCTCCAAGCTAGGACCTGGCTTCACTCACCAGGGTTTCAGTCACCCGCCTTCACTCACCGGGACCTGGCTTCACTCACCAGGGTTTCAGTCACCCGGCTTCACTCACCGGGGCCTGGCTTCACTCACTGGGATTTTATCCAACCTAGCCCTCCAGACTATGACTTTTAACCTAACCCTCCAAGTTGGGACTTTTCACCTAGCCCTGCAAGTTAGGACTTTTCACGTAGCCCTCCAAGCTAGGACTTTTCACCCAACCCTCCAAGTTAGGATTTTTCCACACCTAGCCTTCCAAGCTAGGATTTTCCACACCTAACCCTCCAGGTTAGGATTTTTCCACTTCGTGTCTAATCCCCGATCAGGACATAATCATAATCATAATCAACAACCTAAACTAAAATCGGTGTCAACTCTAAAACAACAATCAGGGTCAGACTGCATCAACAGGAAGGTGTTATCAATCCTCTATATATAACCTCAAAAATGATACACAATCCAAATGTGTATGTCACCTGTAAGTGCATGTCAAACATATATAGGACTCAAACTCAACAAGCACCAACAAAGGTGCAATGCATCCTATACACCCGATACAAAGATCTGTTCTGTACGCACCTCAGCCACCGCCAGACCGGCGGTCGGGTGAACAGAAAACAAACAAGCCAACCACTAATGGTTGCATAGAGAAGCCAACCACTTGTGGTGTACAACATATGAAACCCAACACTCGTGGCTATGCAAATATGATGCACACCACCTGTGGCAATGCAAGTATGTAGCCCAGCACTTGTGGCTACGCAAATATTACGCCTAGCACCTGTGGCGGATGCAACATGTAACCCAGCACCTGTGGCTATGCAAATATGATGCCCAGCACCTGTGGCTAAGCAAATATGATGCCCAGCACCTGTGGCAATGCAATATGTAGCCCAGCACCTGTGGCTATGCTAATATGATGCCCAACACCTGTGGCAATGCAAGTATGTAGCCCAGCATGGCTATGCAAATATGACGCCTATCACCTGTGGCGGATCTAACATGTAGCCCAGCACCTGTGGCTATGCAAATATGATGTCCAGCACCTGTGGCAATGCAATATGTAGCCCAGCACCTGTGGCAATATAAATATGATGCCCAGCACCTGTGGCAATGCATATATGTAGCCCAGCACCTGTGGCTATGCAAATATGACGCCTAGCACTCATGGTGATGCAAATATGCAACCTCAAACATGACTGGGGGCGGGAAATCAAGGGAGCCGATGGTCTCCATCATGATCATAGTATCATGCTAATAGCTCAATCAAACCAGAAACCTGTCTGCGCGACGGTCTCAGACCCTAGGGGAGCCGATGATCGCCAGTATGCAATCGTACAGAGCCTACAGCTCAGTATACAACTTAGAGGGTAAAGTATGCCAACAACACCCTCCTCACTAACCAGGTTCTCAACCACACATCGGTGGGAAAAGTATAGGTCAATCACAAGTATCTAGACCTAGCAAATTCTACTCTAGGTATCCATGTAAAGTATATCTAGAAATCAATCCAACTATAGGTACTAAGTGACCTACCACCATATCTGAGCACATATGAACGCATGACAAATATCGAGACTGCATAGAACTAAACAGGAGTCATCTAAACAACATATATCTGATCATAATACACAAAGGCAGGTACAGCGTATAAACTTACTATTATCTATAACAAATTATGCATAATAGTGAGACAATATCTAAAAAGATTAGTCAGGGGTACCCGCCTCCAGAGAGTAGAAATGGTCTGTATCAAATAAGAACCTCCCGTCTAGAAGTCCAAAAATAGTTGTGTCCTGTATCGTAAATCAAAGCTTAGCTATCTTAATAAAACAGCATCCAGCTAAACAATGTATCTCCACAACCAAATGGCTAATCCGATCTTAATCCTCAACCAAACCTAATCCCAACAATGTATCAAAATACACAAAACATAGGATCAAATGAAATAAAACTAGACAATCATTCCAACTTCCATATAACCCTACACAAGATTCAACCCCAACCATTTGTAGCTCCTTGTAGACGTAGCTCATGATTAAAGGACCAATTCCAATCACAACCATCCATCCTCTCACAGTAGCAATAACCAATTCGGATCAAAGTTAGTGCTAGGATTCATCCCCTACAAATCAAAAATTCCCTATGGCAACATCCAAAACTTCAATCCAATGACAACAGAGAATAGCTTAGCTTTCTCCCAAAACAAAATCCAACCAAACACCAATGAACCCGGAAGCTCACGTATTCACATAATTTGAAACCCAGCCAAATTCATCTACAGATTCCACTGGTTTCCTAATTTTTTTATGTAGCGACATGACCCCTCTAGCCCCTTCAGGCGGCTCTCTAGGCCATGCCCTACGGTCTTCCCACACCCAGCGGTGGGTTTTTTCCTTCCCTAGATTTGAACCCTAGACATCCGGGACAAGTACTAAAGTTCCTTGAATCTGGTAGCCAAGTGAGCGTGGCTATACCAGATTCAAGGAACTTTAGTACTTGTCCCGGAGGTCTAGGGTTCGAATCTGGGAAAGACAAAAACCCACCGCCGGGTGTGAAAAGACCGTAGGGCATGGCCTAGAGAGCCGCCTGATGTGGCTAGAGGGGTCATGTCGCTACATAAAAAGGCGCCTTTTTATGTAGAGACATGGCCCCTCTAGCCCCATCAGGCGTCTCTCTAGGTCATGCCCTACGGTCTTTCCACATCCGGCGGTGAGTTTTTGCCTTCCCCAGATTTGAACCCTAGACCTCCGAGACAAGTACTAAAGTTCCTTGAATCCGGTAGCCAAGTGAGTGCGGCTCACTTGGCTACCAGATTCAAGGAACATTAATACTTGTCCCGGAGGTCTAGGGTTCAAATCTGTGGAAGGCAAAAACTCACGGTCGGGTGTGGGAAGTCCTTAGGGCATGGCCTAGAGAGCCGCCTGATGGGGCTAGAGGGGCCATGTCGCTACATCACTATCAGTCACCCAAGAGTATTTAGTGTTCATGTCAAATTTTCAATATTATGCATCCTTTTTGGGTATGGATGATTTATCATATGCGGTTTGTAGGTATCTATGAACAAATGGCCACATTTGTAACATGATGGATGAGACACTCATTAACAAACCTTGGTTCAAGGCAGAACTTCAAGGGTTTGCAAACTTCGCCCCTTCGGGTTGCTTATCGATCACTCGGCATGTATTATCTCTATCTTGGATGGTGACAAACAAATAACTAAACCATTCAAATTTTTTAATATATGGTTGAAACATAAATAATTTTTGCCTCTTGTGAGAACCAAGTGGGTCAAATACTCCCAACAACTAAGCAACGATACAACTCAGTTTTGTCTCCTCCAAATTCTAAAGCCGATGAAGAGTAATCTAAAAAGACTGAACGTGGAACATTTCCAATACATATCACAAAGGGCAGCGGCTATAATTAAGCATCTAGAGGATAGTCACATCGAGGAGCTACAAAAAGATGCTATGATAGATACATACAAGTCCTTTCAACATGAAGCATCAAGATTGAGTGACGTCAAATATAGCTTTTGAATGCAATAAGCAAAGGTGGACTATTTCAAACTGGTTAATCGAAACTATTCTTTGTTTCATACTCTTGTGAAGCGGAACAATTGGATGAATGAGATTATAGCTATAGAGAAGCCAGATGGGCAGCTCGCCACATCCTTTACAGAAGTTATGACAACTTTTATGAACCACTTCCAATCTCAACCTGGCATGATGGTGGACAGATTTGAATTTCCACATGTGTGTATGCAGCATGGGTGAATTATAGAGCCTGATCAACATGGCCATCTTGTGTGCATTCCCTCCATTGAAGGAATCAAAGGGGTTCTATTTGATATTGGTGATCAGAGGGCACATGATTCGAATGGATATGGTTCTAAGTTCTTCAAGTACACATGGGATATAGTTTAACTGATTTTTATAGCTGTTGTACAAGATTTTTTCCACATTGGAAAGCTATTACAAATATGAAATCATACCTTGATTGCAATTATTCCTAAGTCAGCACATGCTAGTAAAGTATCTAATTATCGGTCTATATCTTGCTATAAAATTTTTTCTATAAAATTATTTCTAAGATATTACCAGGTAGGATCTTAGACATCATGGATCAGATTCTTCACTAGTATCAAGCGACATTTGTGAAGGACAAGCTTATCACTAATAATATCCATTTGGCCCATGAACTTTTCAAAAGATATAGCAGGAAGATAATGTCACCCAGATGCATCATGAAGATTGACCTCTAGAAGACATTTGATTATGTGAACTGGGACTTTTTGCAAGATGCTATGTTGGGGTTGAAATTTTCATTGCGGATTGTGTCATAGATCATGGAGTATATGACTATAACCTTAATCGTACTGGCTATCAATTGAGGGACCTTTCGACACTTCAAAGGTACTAGAGGATTGAGATAGGGAGATCCGTTATCACCCTATCTTTTTCATATGTATTGAGATCTTTGCGAGGCAGCTAGAGAGGTATACAACAAGAACGGAATTCAATAATATCCTTAGCGTGGCCATCTCAAACTAGCCCATCTTGCCTATATAGATAACCTTCTATTTAGTCAAGGTGATATAGCTTTTATGGATATCCTGAAGGATTGTTTACTAGATTTTGGTGCAGTGGCAGGACTGCAGGTTAATCAACTAAAATCAAATATCTTCTTGGATGAAGTTGTGCACTTGACACGTCAACAACTACTTATCATCACAAGTTTTCAGGAGGAGGTCATGCCTATCGGATATCTAGGAATGCCATTGCGGTGGCATGTCTTTGACTCTCTGACTACAAGCCACTACTTGACTCCCTGACATAGTAGATTAATGCTTGGTCACGAAAGACTTTGTCTTATGCTGGCACGGCACAACTGATCACGTTTGTTCTACAAGGGGGTGAGTGCTTTTGGCTTTCATTTCTTCTTATCCCTATGGCATTATTGATCACATTTACAACATTTGCAGGTCTTTTATGTGGACGACAAAACACTTGTTGGTGTCATGGGCAAATATATGCAAACCTAAAGGTGAGGGTGGATTGGGATTCTGCAACTTACGATCATGAAACCTTGCCCTTCCGGCTAAGATGCTTTGGTGATTAACGAGGTTTTTCCAATCTCGGGCCACCAGCCCGGCCCCACGGAAGTTTCCCATCGGCCCCCACGGTAAATCGAGAAGCGCTCACAATGCTTTGGTGGATACATGCTAAGGAGGATGCCCTTTAGATCAAGTAGGTGCATCATACATATTTGAGGAGATCAGATGTATGGGCTTGAGAGATAGTACACTCTGTCATGCCCCAAGACCCAGGAGCCGTTGATCCAATAGAAAATTGGACAGTACCTCCCCTGTCCGGTGGACAATTTACACATACATACAATATCCAAACAACCCACACAATATATATTTGGCTTCAGGCCTCAAAATCAAGATATAACATAACCATAACAACAAGTAAATCATACCTGACTGCGGATCGGTCCGACTTACGACAAAACAAACAATACATAAACCTCGTAGGGCACACAACAACACTCCCAAGACATATACAAATCCAATAAGTAAATATGAAACATAGGCACTACTAAGTACAAAAAAAACTATATCGTCGCGATGGGTAGGGACTGGCTTCTGGGCTCTTCTGGCGACTCTAAGTATCTCAACCTGAAATAAAAACATAGTCAACGGTGTGAGTCCAAACGTACTCAGCGAATACCTAAATAGATATGCATAGTAAATTATACAAACAATAAGAGTCTACGCTGATACAGTCTCATATGTATAATAGAAAGGCATGTAAAGGCAATCAGCCCTAAAATGATTGGAAGATCATGGTTTTGATGTGTGTGTGTGTGTGTGTGTGAATATGTTTAAGGTTAGAGTGTTATGTTGTATTTGATATGTGTGATTGAGTTTGCAGGACATAGAGAATCACACATGGTAAAAATATCCGAGGGACGAGATCCGAGGGAGGAGGACTCCAAGCGCAGGCCGGGAAGTGGACTTCAAGGGCACACGTGAAGGGTGGCATGGAGGCAAGCCAAGGAAAGGCTTGTGTGCGCATCCGAGGGACGAGAGCCAGAGAAAGATGACTTCAAGGGGCGAGCCAAGAGAGTGAACCTGAAAGCACATGTGAAGGAGAATGTGAAGAATGATTGTAAGTGAGTGGGCAGTAGACTGGTTAGAGGGCAGTCGACTGGTTAAAACTCACAGAAAGTTTGCAACCTCTTACCAGTCGATTGGCCCAGAGGCGGTCGACTGGTAGTCCCCAAAAACTAGTCGTTGGCTAGCCGTTGGCTAGCAATTAATGTTAGGTCAGTCGACTGCCCCAGGGGCAGTCGACTGGTGCGGGGCTGGATAGACACCGAGTTTGTCCTGTTCTCTTATAAAAGGAAGACTTTTTAGCACGTGAACGGTATCGTTTCGTACTATAATGAGGTTTTGTTCGTGCTTCGAGTCTTCTCATCTTCCTCTCTGTTGGGACCGGGTGCATGTTGACATGGATGTGGGTTCATAATTTTAAAATTAATTACGTGCAGCGGAAGGTTTAGCATGAATAATTTCTCAAATTATTTAACCACACATCTAAGCATGCAATTTTATCTTGTGCAGACATGATCATATATTTAAAATTTTGCAGAAACATAAACTAATTTATGTATTACCTCGCGTAACTCGAAGGAAGGGACGAGATCCAATCGTAAGCGTCCTTTGGAAGCTCCGCCTCTATTCGCGTCCACGCCGAGTATCTTCGGGATGACTTCACAAAGCCACGAGTTTTGTGTTCTCGAGAACTACTAGATTCTCCGAGAATGCGACGAGAAAAACCAAGAGAGAAGTCGGAAGACTAACCATAAAAGGATGGCCGAAATCAAAATTCCGACGAAGCAAAAGAAGAAGCTTGCGGCAAAAGATCCATCTTGCGGCTGGTTGGCGCACGGCAAGAAGGGGAGAGAAGGAGAGAAAGAGAGGGAGAGAGTCTATGCCTTCATCACTTTGATTATATTCCAAGCCTTGCCTTGGGTCCTTTATATAGTGGCCTCTCAACCATCAAGCCTCTCAAATATGGAATAACTTATTTCATCATGCCAAGTTTGATTTTATATCATGGTTAAAATCATATTTTAATTCATGATAAAAATCAATCAAGTTTCTTTTCTCTTATGGAATAAATTTCCTTATCATGGTAAATCAATCCATGATTGATTTTATAAAATAAACCAATCCATAGTTCATTTTAATTTCCATGAAAAAATAATCCATACCTTGGTTTATTATATATAAAAACTTATATCATCCATAATTTTATAAAACAAACCACACTTGGTTTATTTTATAAATTGAACGAAAAACTTGATTCTCTCCCTTTGTTGTGGCCAGCCAAGCAAAGAGAATGGAGGCCCTCTTTGGCCGGCCCATCCAAGCCACGCCTCAATGAATTAAACTTATTTAATTCATCTATTAAGTCTTCAAAAGACTTAGCCATTTTACGCTTCCGATGCATCTCTGAAAAATTCAGATTCGACTTATCGTTTGGCTCAACCAAACCTAATCTCTCTTGATTAGAAAATCTAATTTTTAACTCATTTTAAATCTCTCGGATTACTCGTAGTGCGTGTGACTAAATAGGCTTTCGATTTATGTTGGTCATCTATAATTAATCAATTATAGAACGATCATGAGTGGCACCTAGTAGTACATCATGATCCCCAATTAATCGAAAGATCAACGGTTGACCTCAGAATCAATTCTGAAACCCTTCAGCAGCTATAATGAATCATGCCCCATTCCCTTCATCATCTTATACCCACTTGGTTCAGGACATGGTCTATGTGTGTCAGTCCCCACTAGGCTGACTACGTCACACCTAGCCCAAGTAACATTTTCTCGTCCTACGGATTCTAATTACTCTCATGTATTTAAGAGATTCATACTCTGAACATGTCATGCTCTGGCCAGATGCTTCGAGTAACAATCCGACGATAGGCCTCGGGTATACATCTCCTCGCAAGGAGTGGTGAATCCTTTGTAGGCTGTTCAAACATCTTCGGGCATTTCGGCTTATACCCAATCATCCTGGGTCCACACCTCCTTGGAGATGCTTGCTTAAGATGTCAAAGTATAAGTCTCCATGACCAAGATGACTTGAACACCGCAAGTCAAAGGAACATCGCACTTAAGCTGTAGTAATAACTTCATTGACATATCTATATGTAGACTACTATATGAAGTTTTACAGCCAGTCACTCCAATGAACTAGTTCCCTTAACTAGCATTCATGTTTATCTCCGGACATCTCAATGTCACCAGCCAATGAGAATCAGCTAATTAGAGAATAACCCATGCTAGTCTTAATAGAATTGATAGTGTCTGTATTTATCTATTCATCGACTAGGGACAATTTCAATACTTCACAATTGCACATCTAGAGATAATCACTAGTTGTAAATTAATCACAAATTCTCTCATTCTGTGAATTGTATTGCGGACATTCAGTAAATGAGTTTAAGATCTCAATCAAATACACAAACATGTATACTCAAATAGTGAATATTCATTTATTAAAATAAATGATTACAATCATAAGGCGATTGCCTTAGGACACTTCTCTCATATCACTAACAAACTCCCACTTGGCCTAATGCCAATCGCTACGGTACCCAATACCACAGGATCTAACATGACCCTCAAACTTGCTTTGAGGCAAGGCCTTAGTTAAAGGATCCGATAAATTCCTTTCAGTGAGAATTTTCTCAATTTGTATATCATTCCTACTTATAATCTCTCTGATCAGATGATAGCGGCGAAGCACATGTTTGGATCGCTGATGAGACCTTGGTTCCTTTGCTTGTGCAATAGCTCCATTGTTGTCGCAGTAAACCAGTATTGCTTCATCAATGGTTGGAACCACACCAAGTTCTGAGACAAACTTCTTGATCCAGACTGCTTCCTTTGCTGCTTCCGAAGCTGCAATATATTTCGCATCCGTGGTAGAATCCGCTACGGTGTCTTGCTTGGAACTATTCCAACTTATTACGCCTCCATTCAAAATAAATACGTATTCGGACTGAGATTTGGAGTCATCCTTATCTGTCTGGAAACTAGCATCTGTATACCCACGTATTACCATATCACCTTCTCCATATATTAGGAACACATCCTTAGTTCTTCTTAAGTACTTGAGGATTGTCTTGATAGCCGTCCAATGATCCATTCCTGGATCAGACTGGTATCTGCTTGTGACACTCAGAGCATACTATACATCGGGCCTAGTACATAATATAGCATACATGACAGATCCTATCACGGATGCATAAGGAATCTTATTCATGCAAATCCTCTCGTCTTCTATGCGCGGACACATAGACTTCGAAAGGTTGATCCCATGCCTGATGCGAAGGTAACCTTTCTTGGATTTCGACATGCTAAACCTTTCTAGCACTCGGTCTATATATGTAGACTGCGAAAGACCAAGCAATCGTTTTGATCTATCTCTATAGATTCTAATCCCAAGGATATAGGTTGCTTCTCCCAGGTCTTTCATGGAGAAAGTTTTGGACAACCAAATTTTAACTGACTGTAAGACTGATATATCGTTTCCTATAAGTAATATGCCATCGTCATATAACACTAGGAATACGACTGCACTCCCACTAACCTTCTTGTACACACAAGGTTCATTAGGATTTTGTGAGAAATCAAACTCTTTGATTGTCTCATCAAAACGGATGTTCCAGCTCCTTGACGCTTGCATTAGTCCATATATGGATCGTCGAAGCTTGCATACTTTGGTTTTATTAACCGATGTGAAACCTTCAGGTTGTATCATGTATACATCCTCAAGCAGGTTTCCATTAAGGAAAGTTGTTTTTACTTTCATTTTTCATATCTCATAATCATAATGAGCTGCTATGGCCAGGAGCATATGAATGGATTTAAGCATAGCTACTAGTGAATAGGTTTCGTCAGAATCAATTCCTTGTTTCTGACGATATCCTTTTGCCACTAATCTAGCCTTAAAGGTAACAACATTACCTTCCATGTCGGGTTTCTTCTTGAAAACCCACTTTCACCCTATGGGCTTAATCCCTTCAGGTGGGTTAACCAAGTCCCATACTTGATTTTTATACATTGAATCCATTTCCGACTTCATTGCTTCAAGCCATTTATCCCTTTCTGAATTTTTCAGAACATCTTCAGAACTGAATGGTTCATCATCATTAATGAGTAACACGTCATTCGATTCACTTATGAGAAATCCGTATCTCTCTGGAATATTGCGTGTCCTATCAGACCTACGAAGAAGTGGTGTTGTTTTAGGTTCAACTGATAGCTCATCATTATGAGTTATTGTTTGTGGGTCTAGACTAGGTGTCTCTGTAATGTCTATTGGAGTTTCTTGAACTTCTTCAAGTTCAATGCTACTCCCACTGTTTTCTTGTAAAAGAAATTCTTTTTCTAGAAATACAGCATGCCTTGAAACAAACACCTTTTGTTCCAAGGGATGATAGAATTGGTAACCTTTTGTTTCCTTAGGGTATCTAATAAATAGACATTTATCAGACTTAGCATCCAATTTGTCTGATACAGTCCGCTTTACATAAGCAGGACAACCCCATATCTTTAGATGAGATAAATGAGGTTTCTTACTATTCCACGTCTCATATGGAGTAGTAGAGACTACCTTGGTCGGGACTCTGTTTAGTAAGTAAGCAGCTGTCTTAAGCGCATAACCCCAAAAAATATTTTGGAAGAGTTGCATGATTCATCATAGATCTAACCATGTCGATCAAGGTTCGGTTACGCCTCTCAGATACACCATTATGCTGTGGTGTATATGGCGGAGTCCATTGAGACAATATCCCATTGTTCCTAAGATAATCTTGAAACTCTTGACTTAAGTATTCACCACCCCGATCGGATCGAAGTATCTTAATACTTTTGCCAAGCTGTTTCTCTACTTCACTTCTGAACTCTTTGAATTTCTCAAAAGCTTTAGATTTGTGTTTCATTAAGAACACATACCCGAATCGTGAGTGATCATCGATAAAGGTAATGAAGTAGCTATAGCCTCCTTGTGCAAGAGTTGACATTGGTCCACATACATCAATATGTATTAGACCAAGCAATTCTCCCACTAGTTTACCTTTTTCGGAAAAGGGTAATTTGGTCATCTTGCCGTTTAAGCATGATTCGCATGTATCAAATGAACCAGGTTCAAATGATTCCAGAATTCCACATCGATGTAATTTGGTCATGCGTTTCTTGCTTACATGGCCAAGACGATAATGCCACGTATAGGAGTCTATTTGATTATCTATTCAAGCACGTTTGTTGCTAACTTCGATATTGACAACGTCACCGGATAAATCTTATGTGTAGATACCATTGCATAAAGTTTCGGTCCCATAAAGAACACCATTTAAAGTTATGTAACAGCAATTGTTACTAAAAGTTAAATGATAACCATTTTCATTCAAGCATGAAATAGATACAATGTTCTTTATTAACGAAGGAATAAAATAACAATTATCCAATTCTAAGACAAGTCCAGTAGGGAGCTTTAGCAAATATGTTTCGATGGCTATAGCAGCAATCTTTGCTCCATTTCCAACTCGCAAATTCGCTTCTCCCTTGACGAGTCTTCTACTATTCCTTAGCCCCTGTATGTCATTACATATATGTGAGCTACACCCAGTATCAAGTACCCAGGTGTACGAGGAAATAGAGTGACATTCAATAACGAAGATACCTGAAGAGGATGGGGCATCGGATGCCTTCTTCTTCAAGGACTCAAGATAAACCTTGCAGTTTCTTCGCCAGTGGCCCTCCTTGGCGCAGTGATGGCAAGTGCCTTTTGGTGCCTTTTCAATCTTTTTAACCCTTTTCTTCCTTCCCTTATTTTGTTCTTTGGGCTTCCTCTTAGAGTCTTTCTTTGAGGAACCAACTAACAGTACCTTCTTCTAATCCTGCTTTACAGAAGGCTCTACAGTCTTCAACAGGTTAAGCAACTCAGGAATGGTAGTTTCTAGTTTGTTCATCCGATAGTTCATCACAAACTGTGAGTAACTCTTGGGCAAACAATGCATAATTAAGTCAATACTTAGTTCGTGATCCATTGCAAATCCGAGTGTGCCTAGTCGCTCAATGTACCCCCAACATGTTCAATACAAACTGTGAAACAGAAGTGCCTTCCTACATCTAAGAGGTGAAGAGGAGTCTAGAGACCTCAAACCTTTCGGATCTCGCCTGCTCGTCAAACAGCTCATGAAGATGGAAGACGATGGTATGAGCATCCATATGCTCATGCTGCTTTTGTAGCTCAGGTACCATTGCGGCCAGCATGATGCAACTCGCAAGTTCAGAATCGGCCATATGTTTCTGATAGGCCACTAACTGGTCTGGAGTTGCATCTTCAGGAGGATGGTTGGGAAGTTGTTCTTCAAGGACATAAGCAAGCTTTTCTGCCTTGAGGACTATCCTCAGGTTTCGAAGCCAGTCCATGAAGATTGGCCCAGTTAGCTTATTGGTGTCCAAAATGGAACGCAAATTCAGAGAAGACATGATCAGGTGATTATCCTAAAATACAAATTGAGGTTATGTGATGAGAATGATAAAGAATGCATCAATATACATTAATTAAATCCAATTTTTTTTTCGAATTAAATAATCCTTTTTTATCAATTCGGGAGATCGTAGGAACATCTCCAAATAGGTTGATATCCAACCATAGATAAGACAACTATGGCTAGAGTCCATCAAGTTATTCTTAGCTATGAAGGTAGGTAATTATACCGATTACATATTATACATATGTAACTATCACATTATGCTATCAACTAATTGAATGTTTGCATAAATCATTGGGTTGTTAACTCATTAACAAGTATGCAACAATATACATAGCACCCAACTGTACCTCTCTTTACATCGACCTTGGCTGTGGCACAACAAATCGATGCTCCAAGCTTAAGGCTGACCCATTAATCAAGAAATAGTTTTAATATGGTTGGAGCTCATTCAACCATTTAGTCAGGCTTGGATATGTCCAACAACCAAAACTAAGGATTGACCTATGACTCCAACTATATTATTCATAAACTAATTTCATGGTTTGAACATGTTGAGGTTCAAGCCGGGCATGGATGTGTCCATCAACCCAAACGAGAAACAAAACTCCGGTTCTAACCATATTAATGGAAGGTGTTGGCCTTAATATTTTGGTAAGGGGTTTTGGGTCTCATACTTTTCTTTTATGCAGATTCATGACATATAATTATGTCATGTTCTAACGATTTCCTTAATAAAGTATGTATGTGATTTAATTTATCAAGTCTCATTAATTGAATTAGGAACCAGATTTCCTAATTCTAATTTCATACTTGAATAATTTTGGGAAACAATTTCCTGAATTATCATAATCAATTTCGGAAATAATATGTTTAAGACTGTAGCGACCCGCCTTCTCTACCTTAGACGGATCGTTACTTTATCTACTTCTTGACTCTAATGCACGACTAA